>BDSI01000094.1:367600-502525 GCA_003117195.1 Eudorina sp. 2006-703-Eu-15 | reverse complement strand
TGGGCTTCCGCCCAATCCCCTGAGGGGACACAGCTGTCACCGATCCTCAGGGATCGGGCGCGCGCCCTTGGTTGAGAGCGAGGGGACAGAGGCCCCTTACGCCCCTCTCCCCGAATACGGGGAAAAGTGCTTCGGCGGTCTCCCGTATGGGGCGGGTTAGCGCCCCCGGCCAGCGTCGGCCCGGCAGATATGTAACGATACACACACACACACACGGGCACGTGGGTGAGGTCCTTCTCTAAAATCACAGAACACGTCTCAGCCGGCGCCCCTCCCCTCCCCCCGCCTTGTGGCAACCAAGCCAGCGAACCCTCTTGCCGCCCCCCACCCGTCGGCGGAGGGATGGTCGTACGCGAGGCAGTGCCCCCTCCCCTCCCCTCAGTGCCTCCTCCCCTCCCCTCAGTGCCTCCTCCCCGGGTCCACCCCCCGTATCGCCGCACCTCCCTCACTCGGTCCATCTCCTCCTTGCTGATGAGTCGCCCCGCCAGGTCCCGGTAGGTTTTCTCCCCGTTGCCGTCATCCTGTGGAGGGGCGGAACAAGGGGAGGGTACAGGGTTTTAGGGGTTTTAGGGCCGGGTGTTTCAGGGTAAACACCCGGCCCCTCCCGGCCCTTCCTCGCCGCACCCTCCCCTCCCCCCCGAGCCCAACCCCGGGGCCCCCTCCCTCCCTCCCTCCCCGGCCTCCACGCACCTTCTCTACCGGCATCAGCCCGAGCACCATCGACAGCACCACCGCCTCCAGTCGCGACCAGGGGGCGGAGGTGGTGCCGCTGGAGGTACTCGGGTCCTGGGGGCAGGCGGGGGCAGGGGGGGCGGGGGCGCGGGAGGGAGAGTCCACAATCCAGCAGGGGAGGGGAGGGGAGGGGTATAGGACATTGGTAGATATATATTCAAACTGCGCTGCTGCTGCCAGAGCACAGGCCCGGGAGGGGGGCTGGTCAGGACGTGTTTGGCAGTCCTGGGGCAAGTACATCCGGGGGGAGAGGGGCAGGGGGATCGGGGGCGACGTCGGGACGGACCGGACAAGACTACTTCCCGCCCGGTGACTTGACACGGGAAGGGTGGGGAGAGGGGAAGGGGGAAGAGGGGAAGGGAGGCAGGGGGTCATTGGTGGCCTCCGCCCTGGAGATGCGGACAGTGGGCAGCGGTGGGTGAGCAGACGTATTCGCCCCTCCTCTCTACCCCCAAATTGGGCGCTCCGCGCCTCCACCCACCCCTTCCAGCTGCCCCCACCCCGCCCTCTCAACACATCCCTCTCAACACATCCCTCTCAACACATCCCTCTCAACACCCCTCTTTAACATCCCCCACATGCCGCCCATGCCGCCCAATCGCATCGCAGCGCGCCGCCGTACCATGACGTTCGTGTCGTACAACGCGTGCAGGTTGAACTTCCGCTTGCCCTTGCCGTCGCTGTCGTTCAGCGCGTACAGCAGGAAGCAGCGCAGGAAGCGGTCCAGCCAGCCGGTGATCCACCAGGGCGGGGGCGCCGGCATCTGCCGCCAGTTGCCGCCCACCTTCTTGGCCACCGTCTCCAGCCGCCCCGCCATCGTCTGCACCTCCTCCATCCGCACCACATCCGGGTTCCGGAGCCACAACCCGAACTCCGCCTCGCGGCTGTGGACCAACGGCGCCGCGCCCGCGCGGCGGACCGTGACGCCGTCGGCGTCGCCGCCGCCGCCGCCGCCGCCTGCGGCGGCGGCGGCGGCGCCGCCTCCGGCGGCGGCCTCCGGCGCGTCCTCCTCCGTCGGGCGGGGGGAGGCGACGGCGGCGGCGGCGGCGGCGCCGCCTCCGCCGCCCCCTGGGTCCTCGATGTGGGCGGGGACTGTGCGCATGAGGCTCATGGCGTGGAGCTCGATGGCGAGGGTGCGGCGAGTGTAGATGAAGGAGAGCTGGAAGCCCAGGTTGCGGGGTCTTAGAGGGGGTGCGGGAGGGATAGTGGGGGGTATGCAGGGGTTGGAAATTGGTGGACATATCGGGCGGGGGGAGGGGGTGCAGGGGGATAGAGGCGCATATCAATTAAACTTTAGCCAACACCTTGGTCACACATTAGTTGCGTATTAGTCACACAACCGTCAACATCAGTCACACAATAGTCACGCATTAACCAACCAACCACATATCATCAACCACATATCATCATCTCTAGGCTCCTCACCTGAACATGTCGGTGACGTTCCAGGAGTTCTCCCCGGGCAGGACGGGCAGGAACAGGCCGTCCACCGCCGTGGTGGAGGCGCCGCCGGGCAGCCGGGTCTAGGGGAGGCGGCGGGGAGGGGAGGGGAGGGGGCCGAGGCGGCGGAAGGGAGGGAGAGGGGCCCGGAAGGAGTGAGTGAGGAAGGGCCGGGAGGGGGGGGAGGCGCAAGGAAAGGAGGGCTCGGAGGGCGGGTGGGGTTCCGCGGCCGGGGATGAGGCCGGGGCGGCCATGGTTCCGGGAGACACACCGTCAACCACAATTTCGAGGGAGATGCCCCTCTGTCCACCCCACCCCAGTATAGACATGTCTACCAACGTCCTATATCGAACCCCACCCGCACCCTAAACCCCCACCCCCACCCGCACCCCCCCCACCACCCCACCCCACCCCGCCCCCCCCCCACTCACCCACACCAGCTCCTTCTGCGCCACGTGGCACAACGTCCGCACGTATTTGAACATGGTCTCCGCCAGCGACCGGATCACCACGTCGGGGAAGCGGGCGCGGTGGCCGAAGGCGGCGCGCATGGAGGTGACGGGCGGCAGCACCTCCGCCTGGGGGGGGGGGAGGCGGGTATAAGGACGGGAGGGATTAGGAAATTGGTAGACGTATTGAAACTGCGCTGCTGCTGCTGCTGCCAGAGCGACGGTCCGAGCGGGGCTTAAAATGGAAAAACGGGGGTAGGAAAGCAGGGTATACAAGAGGAAGGCGTGTAGGAAATAGGCAGACGTTTTCCATACTGCGCTGCTGCCCCCCGGGAGGGGGAAAGGGGTCTGCGGTAGGGAGCTCCCTCCAGGGAGCACCCTCGCTTCAAAACCCTCTCCCCGCTGCCCTCCCGTCTGTCCTCCCCAACTGTCGGGGCTACAACCACACACACACACACACACACACACGGCAAACCCCCCTCCACCCACACGCGCTTCGCTTGCCGTACTGCCTCTGCCGTACTTGCCGTACGACCCGCCGTACGACCTGCGGCCACTCCATTTATCCCTGCCGCGCGTCCCTCCCCGCCTCTTTCGCCGCGCCGCCTCCCCGTCACGCACACTGGTCACTTATTCCTGTCTTGGGTCAATTTTTACCATCTTTAGCCTGCCTTCACGTCCTCTCTGCCTTGCCCCCCTACATGTGCAATGCCGGCGACTACCCTACCGCTGGCCTTCCGAATCCGGTTAGGTGGGTATTGTAGCTTTCGGGTTCGCGTTTGCTGTCCTTTCGCTGCTTTGATCGTGGGTCTGCTGTTGCATCCTTGTTTGCGCACGCCCATCGCCGAGGCGGCGCGGCGCGCACACACGCCTTGGAGCCCGGACGCTGGCACCGTAATCTCGACGTTCCTCCCCAGCTGCATCTCCAGCAACCGGTTTGACCTCGGGCTGGGTCGGGTCCTGCTGTCCCTTGCATGTCCGTCGCCGCCCCGCGTAAGCCGCCCGCACAGCCGCGACTATCCATTACGGGGACACAATGTCTTTGCTTCTGCTTTATCGCATGTCGCCCCTCTTTTCTATATACACGTCCCCGGCCTGTCGGCAATGCGCAGCCAACGGCCTCACTCGTCCGCGTGCGCAATTAGGGTCCTCGCAAGTCGTGTCTCTCGGTTTATTTTAACACACACACGGCTCAGTTCTCTTTTACACACACACACACACTCAATTCTAAACACACACACACACTCGCCAACCCCCCGGCCCCCCGACGACTCCCCCGTACGACCCGAACAGGCACCCACCACGCGGGAGTACGTAATGCCGTACTCCATGTCGTCCACGGTGTGCAGCGCCAGCACGGCGTTCCCGCCCGGCGCGCCCAGCCGCAGACCGCCTCCGCCTCCGCCTCCGCCTCCGCCGCCTCCGCCTCCGCTGTCGGCGCCGGCGCCGGCCGCGGCCACGCCCGCGCCGGCCGCCTGCCCGCGCCCGCCCCCCGGCAGCTGCACCCGCTGCTGCGAGAACTTGCTGGCAAAGCTGTAGGACTCCACCGGCAGCATCTCGATGTTGCTG
Source organism: Eudorina sp. 2006-703-Eu-15 (assembly GCA_003117195.1). Taxonomy (NCBI): domain Eukaryota; kingdom Viridiplantae; phylum Chlorophyta; class Chlorophyceae; order Chlamydomonadales; family Volvocaceae; genus Eudorina; species Eudorina sp. 2006-703-Eu-15. The sequence goes on along the minus strand of BDSI01000094.1, from coordinate 498,335 downwards.
ATGTCCCACACCACGGTGCCGCCTCCGCCGCCTCCGGCGCTGTCGCCCTGCGTGAACTGCTTGATGTGCTCCTGCAGCAGCGCCCGCTTGCTGACCTTGATGCGGTTGGCGAACTTGAGCAGCTGGGCGCTAATGCGGAGGATGGCCCCCTCGCCTGCCGGGGATAGGGGGGGTAGGGGGAAGGAGGGAGGCGAGGGGGAGTATAAGAATTAGGAAATTGGTTGACATTTTGGTAGGCAGGGGGAGGGGGGATGTCGTGCGCGCGCGTGTGTGTTTGGGAAAGAACCCGCCCGACCCAGCCCAGGTGCGGATACACTTGCGTGTGTGTGCCGTGCGTGGGTCGCAGCTGGCAAAGCACACACACAAAGCTCAGCCAGTGAGCCCTATCTGTCGGGAACCTGCCCCTCGGCGGCCTGCCGCGTCTGGGCAGGGCTCCTAGGATGGATAGCGTGGACGTGCCCGCCCCAGAACTGCCTCTCGGACAGCCACCGAGCGCCGGCCCTGAACCAGCCACCAGCGGGGTACGAGGCTGCTAGGAGATGGACTGCTTTAGAGCTAGGCGTACGGCTCCCTGCTAAGAGCCGGACTACCGGCTCGGCCGTCGCCCAGTTTATGTGCCTGGCGGGAACCCCCATGAGGGGACACCCCAGGTGCTGCAAGGAAACGAGGGAGGGCGGCAATCCCAGGCCCACGAGGCAACGGTGCTGCACGGGGCCCAGCCGAAGACGAGACGGCATGGCTGAGGCCTTTGTTTTCGTAGAGATACCGCGGTGCTTTCCAGGCCGCGCTAGTGCTCTAGGTCGAGCAAGGGGGGATGCGGCCCCTCGCGCCCCTCTCCCTCCCCCGCAAAGGGAGGAGAGTGCTTCGGCGGTCTTTCCGTTAGGGCTGGGTTAGCAGCCCTTGGCCAGCGTCAGGCCCGGTCAGATATGTAGCAACCACACACACACACACACACCAGGCCACTGCCCCCCCCTGGCGCTCTGGCATCAGCGCAGTGCGAAAACGCCCACTAATCTCCTATGGCCCGCCCTCGTCCCGCCCCTCACATGTCAACCCACGCAAGACCGCGACACCGTGTGTGTGTGTGTGTGTGTGTGTGTGTGTGTGTGTGTGTGTGTGTGTGTGTATCGTTACATATCTGCCGGGCCGACACTGGCCGGGGGCGCTAACCCGCCCCATACGGGAGACCGCCGAAGCACTTTCCCCCGGATACGGGGAAAAGGGGCGTAAGGGGCCTCTGTCCCCTCGCTCTCAACCAAGGGCGCGTGCCCGATCCCCGAGGATCGGTGACCGCTGTGCCCCCTCAAGGGAGTGGGCGAAGGCCCATCCCGGGCGGTCTGCGCCTCGCAGTCCGCTGTTCAACCTCCTCAAGTCCTTGCAGCACCCAGGGCGCGTTTCGGAGGCGCGCCCCTGCTTGGTGCGGTAAAACTAGCCTGGTCCCGCGTCCCAACCTAATCGTAATAGCTAGGGTTGCACCCTCCGGCAGGCCTGCCTGCCCAGCTGAGCCAGAGCGAGGCGGCTCGCACGCGTCAGGCCTTGCTGGGTCCGGGTATGCAGTCGGGTGCTCCATGATGGGGCTATGGTTTGCACAAGGCAGCACATCACCACGCAAGCTTCCCTGTCGTACACCCCTTCCCGTCGCAAGCGGCCCTCGCCTACACGTCCCGCTCGCTGCCAACTCCCACTGGTCTGGCCCGACCCTCCTCGGGCACCCACGGATCCCCATCGTGCCCGGAAGTGGGCTTCCCTAGTCCCAATCCCTACCCCCTAGCGTCTCGCGCTGCTATCTATCCATCACGAGTCTACGTCTACTGGCTGCACGCAGCGGATCCGGCCGTCCACCACCGATAGGATTGGGTGGTCCGGTCCCACCCCCTCCCATCCCCGTCGCGGTCGGCCCAGTTCTGCGAAACTGGCCACCCGCTGCCAGAACTCCATGACTGCGCGCGCCTTAGCTACATCAACCGGCGACGGGGCAGCCGGCGCCCCCGGCACGGGCTGTGCGCCGCCGTGGAGGGTCGCTGCACGTAACCCCACCCTCGCCCGCTGTGTGTGTGTGTGTGTGTGTGTGTGTGTGTGTGTGTGTGTGTGTGTGTGTGTGTGTGTGTGTGTGTGTGTGTATTGCAGCACTTGTCCGGCTGTCCAAAACCAGGTTGGGTGCAACCCGCAAGTAACCCGCAAGTAACCCGCAAGTAACCCGCAAGTAACCCGCAAGTAACCCGCAAGTAACCCGCAAGCCCGCCCCCTCCTCCCCCCCCCCTCCCCAGCTGGTTTTGGACACCCTGGGTATGGGTTTTGCTGCTCCTATTAAGCGGTACCCAGGGCGAACCGTAGAACCACCATTTCTGTGTCAATAAAGACAGCGGAATCGACTTATACACCCCCCCCCGACCCACCGCCGGTTATGTTGTTGCCGATGAAGAGCGGGTACATCCCGGTGTAGACCAGGTCGCTGAGCACCTCGTCCTCATAGGGCCCCCAGGGCGGGGCTCCGCTGCTGAGCACCTCCGCCTTCTTCTCTACCACCTTGCGCCCCACCTGCCGGGCGTCCGGCCGCGCCTGCCCCACCAGCCCCTCCTCCGCCAGCGCCAGGCGCAGCGCCTTCTGGATGGCGGCATCCAGGGAGGAGACGGCGAAGGGGGAGAGGCTGGAGCAGGCCTCCGCGGCGGCGCGCTCGGCGTAGGCGACGTAGTGGTTGCCTTTGGGGGGGGGGCAAGGGGAGAGGGTGGGAGGACGGGAGGAGGGGTGTAGGAGGGGAGACATTGGTAGACATATTCCCTCGAGGGAAGGCGGGGTGGGGTCTGGGGCTAAGGGGAAGGTGGGAGGGGAGGAGGGGGTGGGGTGGGTGAGATTGGTGTGACATGCTGCAGCGGCGCTGCTGGAGGCGAGGGGAAGGGGGTTATGCGACCTGGATTTGACCCTTTCTGGCGACCCAGTTCTCCCACCACCCATACACACACACCCTCCTCCGCAGCGCGTCGCCGTCGCACGGCCTCTCTTTTCCCACTGCCATGCCGGTGCCTCGCCACGTTAGTACGGCATTGTGAGTAATGCCGGCTGTACCCGGGTCCGTTACCCCTCTGCTCTTGCAGCCGCGCAGTACGAATATGTTTACAACCAATCTGCAATATATACCCACCCCCAATATGTCAATATACGGTAGACGGCGAAACCGCAAAAGGGCACCAGAAACCGAGCTACAAGAGCCCCCCCCCTTCCGTTTCTGGGTACCTTTTTTTCTCTTCTCATACTAACCCCCCTGATTGTCAATCAAGACAGCGAAACCGCGAAAAACATCCTCCTCCCTTTCCCCCTTTCCCCCCTTTCCCCCACTCCCCCCTCTTCCCCACCCGGCAGCGCCTCCTTGAGCAGCCACACGGCGGTCCGCGGCAGCTCGTCCACCACGTTGGTGGCGGTGGCCTGTCGCAGCGGCGCCAGCACCTCCTCGCGCAGCTCGGGGGGGCCGTGGCGCAGCATCAGCCACAGGATGCCGTCAGCCAGCCTGGGAGTGGCGGCGGGAACGGGGTGTGGGAAGGGGGGTGTGGGGGTATAGGAAATTGGTAGAGGGGTAGACATTTCACACGGGGGAAAGGGGGGTGGTGGACATGGGCCCTCGCCCTCGCCCTCGCCTCCGACCCCGCCCCCGGGAACAATCACCGCGAAGCGAAGGCCCCCGGCCCCCACCCCCGCCCCGCCCCCCCCCCCCACCTGGCCAGCCTGAGTATGAGCGCGGCCGAGGTGGAGGTGTCGTCCGGCAGCATGTGGTAGCTGGACATGGTGCCGTCAGTCTGCATGCCGGTGCCCACCCCCGTCTCGTCCACGTGGCGGTAGCAGGTGTAGGCGCGCATCAGCCGCATCACGGCGGCGGTCAGGGGTGTCACACGGGTCTGCATGCACCTGCGGGGGCGGGGGGCCCGGAAGGGACAGGGCGGGGGCGGGTATAGGAAATTGGTAGGCAGTTTCACAAACTGCGCTGCTGCCAGAGCGACGGTTCGACCGGAGAAAATTGGTACAGTACCGTAGATCGGGCGGGGGGGGAAGGGGGCGGGGAGGAACAGGGCGGGAAACAGGTATCCTCAGCCGCCGCCGCCGCCGCGGCTCTTCCCGTCCGTACATCCGTACGTTCGTACACCATCCCCCCGTATGCATCGCCCTACACCCCCCGTGCATCCGTACATCGGTGCAGACGAACTTTTCCCCCTCAGGAGGCGCGGCGCACCTTGAAAATGTCTGCCAATTTCCTATGAACCCCCCTTCCGCTTCCCCTCGCCCTGCCCTGCCCGCCCGCCCGCCTGACCCGGACCCACATCCTGTGGAAGACGCCCTCGGGCTTCCTGGCCGCACTGGGGGGCTGCCTGCGCACGGCGAGGTACTCGTCCCCCATGGCCTCGTACTTGGGCCGCTGCCAGGTCAGCGCCCGCTCCTTCGCCGCCTGCCGCCGGTCCTCCCGCCGCATCCGTGACACCGCCCGGCTGAAGGGATCGTTGCCCAACTGCTCCTCCTCCTCCTCCTCGGACTCGTTCCCTCCGTCGTCGTCGCTGCCACTGCCGCCGCCGCTGCCGCCCTCGTCGCCATCGCTGCCGTCCCTCTTCCCCTTCTTGATCGCCCGGACCTTGGCCACCTCCCCGCCCTCCTGCCCCGCGGTTTCGGAGGCCGGCGACAGCGGCGGCGGCTCCACCCCCTTGAACAGCAGCAGGTCCAGGCCCAGCACTCGGTTGTCCCGCATGGAGTGGGTCTTCCTCAGCCGGTCCCGGGTGCATGGCTCCACGCCTGCGATCGCCCGACTGGCGACGGTGGTGAGGGAGGCGCCTGAGGGAGGGGCCCCCGGGGAGTGGGGGGTTGGGGGTGGGGCAGTGGGGGCTGGTCGTTGGGGTTTAGGGTTTTAGGATTTGGGTTTTAGTTTAACAGCCCTAAAACCCTCGCCCTTCCAATCTGTCGTACCAATGCCCCGTCGCACCCGCCTACCTCCCCCTCGCCGGCCCACCGAGCAACCCCCCTACCCCCCCCCACACACACACACACGCAGTCGCACCCACCCTTCTCCAGCAGCAGCGACACCACGGGGGTGAAGGCGACGAGGGCCGCCGCCATCAGCGGGGTCATACCGCAGCTGTCCTCAGCGTCCAAGGGGGCCGAGGCGGCGATCAATAGCCGAACAATCTGCGTGTGTGTGTGTGTGTGTGTGTGTGTGTGTGTGTGTGTGCGGGGGGGGCGCGGGGAGGGGCCCGGGGAGGGGTGAGTGTCGGAGTACAGGGGATAGGCAGATACACAATAGACAATACTGACCTGACCGGGAAAGGGGGGGGAGTGTACAGGAAATCGGCAGACAGGTAATTAAGGTGCGCTGACCGGAGAGGGGCCCGGGGAGGGGAGGGCGTTGGGTTTGCGGAGCAGGACTGTAGGGGGGACTGCGCGGGGAAGGGCGCCGCGGGGCAAGGCGATGCCGTACAACACCGTACATCATCGTACAAGTTCGTATATCGTGACTGTCGTACCTGCAGCTGCGTGGTGAGGATGCGCTGCATGACTCCGCTCTGCGTCTCCCCCGCCGATTCGTTCGCGTCGGGGCCGCGCCTGACGAACCAGTACAGCCACCAGCCCCACCGCCCGTCGGACACCCCGTCCCCGTCCTGTTTCGCCTCCTCCTCCTCCTCCTCCTCCTCCTCCTCCGCCGCCGCCTTCTCCCCCCGTCCGGCTCCGGAATCAACCGCCCCCAGCACCAGCACCTCCTTGTCACCGCTCCCGGAGCCGGTGCCCGGCCGAGACCTGCCGGCGGCCACGCCAACCGGCGCCGTACCCGGCTTCGCCGTCGCCGTCCCCGTGCCCGCCGCCGCCATTGCGGCGGCGGCGGCCGCGGCCGCGGCCGCGGCCGCGGCAGCAGTCTTCGCCGCGGCGACTGCCGCGCTACCCGGCTGCACGAACGGCGGTAGCTTGTCCTTCAATTCCTGGAGGGGGAATGGTGGAGCGTACGGCACGGTACGACACGTGGCCCGCATGGAACCGGGGCCACGTTGGCTGGGTAGAGACAGTAAAACTTGGCGTGGTACAGACCCCCCTCCCCCCCTCCGCCCTCCCGCCTCCCCCCTCCCGCCCTCCCCCCTCCCCCCTCCCCCCCTCCCCCCTCCCCCCCTCCCCCCTCCCCCCTCCCCCCCTCCCCCCCTCCCCCCCTCCCCCCCTCCCCCTCCCCTCCTCCCTCCTCCCTCCTCCCCTCCGCCCCTCCGCCCCTCCGCCCTCCGCCCTCCGCCCCTCCGCCCCTCCGCCCTCCGCCCCTCCGCCCCTCCGCCCCTCCGCCCCTCCGCCCCTCCGCCCCTCCGCCCCTCCCTCCCTCCTCCCTCCCTCCCTCCCTCCCTCCCTCCTCCCTCCCTCCCTCCCTCCCTCCTCCCTCCCTCCCTCCCTCCTCCCTCCCTCCCTCCCTCCCTCCCTCCCTCCTCCCTCCCTCCCTCCCTCCCTCCCTCCCTCCCTCCCTCCTCCCTCCCTCCCTCCCTCCCTCCTCCCTCCCTCCCTCCTCCCTCCCCCCCCCCCTCCCTCCCTCCCTCCCTCCCTCCCTCCCTCCCTCCCTCCCTCCCTCCCTCCCTCCTCCCTCCCTCCCTCCCTCCCTCCCTCCCTCCCTCCCCCCCCCCCCCCCCCCCCCCCTCCCTCCCTCCCTCCCTCCTCCCTCCCTCCCTCCCTCCCTCCCTCCCTCCCTCCTCCCTCCCTCCCTCCCTCCCCTCCCTCCCTCCCTCCCTCCCCGCCGGACTCCCACCTTAAGCTTCAACAACTCGGGGAAGGGAGGGCAGTACGTCCCCAGCGCAGAGCTCCGCATCAAGTGGGTCTGCGACGGAGCGGGTGAGGTTGGGGTTGGGGTTGGGGGTTTAGGGTTGGGGGACCGGCGGCGTCAGCCAACCGGACAACTACTACGCAATTGGTGATTTCCGTCGCGATTTCGCTGTCTTTATCGACAAAAGGGGGATATCGCCGGGCAGCGGGCAGGGGGGTCGGGTCTGTCGCCTCCCAAGTCGCCCAGCCCCTCAGGCCCCCACCCCAGCCCCCCTGCGCCCACCGCCCTAAGCCCCAGCCCCGCGCCAACCCCCCAGATCCCGTTTATTTCTTTTTGCAATGTAACCCCCAGATCCCGACCCCACTCCCATTGCGTCAATAAACGACAGATAATCCGCGACGAGGACAACCACCGAATGGGAACAGCAGTGAGCGGGTGGTCGATGTCGCCGTCGATCCCCGACCCCCCCCCACTTCGGCCGTCCTCCTCCGCCCCTCCCCCCTTCCTTTCCTTTTCAACACCTTACTCCTCATCGTTTCTCCTTTACCCCCTCACCCCCGTATATGCAGTATTTAAAATGTCTACCAATTTCCTATCCCCACTACCCCCCTCCCACTTCTCAGAGCCGCCCCCTCTTTTGTCAATAAGGACAGCAATCCGCCCCCTCTCCCCTCCCACCCCCTCACCACCGGTATGTCGTGCCAGGCCGGCAGCACACACGCCAGGTGCAGCGCCGTGACGCCCGCGGGGGGCAGCACCACCGCCGCGGCCTCGGGGAAGTGCTGCAGCACCACCCGCACGTGCTCTGTGCGCATTAACACCACGGCGGCGCCCAGGGTCCTGCGCACACACACACGCACACATACACACGGGTTGCAATTCTAAACACACACACACACACACACACACACGGTTCGGGTACTGCTGGGTCGCCCATTTCCTGCCGGGTCTTGTTTTGTTCTGCAACTTTTGTCGGTGGTGGCGCGGCTACCTTGTTGCTGTTTTCATGTTTTCCTATTCGCAGGTTTATATGGTAAGTACATTGGAGGTTGGTTTGGGTCGGGCGGGTTGCATTTCTGAACACAGTGTCTCTCCTCTAAACACGGCTGAGGCGAGCTGGTGAGGTTGGTTGGTTGGTTGGTTGGGCAGTTGGGTGTTCTGCTGCGCTCCTCTCAGCTCTCACCTCGCGACGCCGAAGAGCGCGTCTCTGAACACGCTCCGGCTCTCCTCCGGCGCCCCCGGCCCCGCCAGCAGCGCCCCACCTCCCCCTCCTCCACCTCCGCCTTCGCCTCCCGCCCCAGACAGTCGGTGCCCCCCCGAGCCGAGGCTGCGTCGCACACTCGCGAGCAGCTGCCCCACCAGCCCCGCGGGGGGGCAGGCGGCCTTGCCGGCAAACAGCCAGGACAGCGGGCAGTTGCCGGTCTCGTCCCAGCTGGCCACCACCGCCTCCGCGGGCTGGGTGGACAGCACGCGCAGCACGGCCCGGGAGTTGAGTCCGGACCAGCGGCAGGAGGAGCGCCAGGCGAAGAGGCTCAGGGGGCAGATCAACGAACCTGAAGCGGCGGGGGCAGGGGCGGGGGCAGGGGCGGGGGCAGGGGCGGGGGCAGGGCAGGGGCAGGGAGGGGCAGGGAGGGAGGGGTAAGGGAATGTCAGATTGGTGGAGGGGAGGGGAGAATACGAAGTTGGCGGAGGGGAGGGGAGTACAGGAAATTGGGGGTGAGGGGGGATATTGGTGGAGGGGAGAGGGGCCGGGTATGGGTGGCAGGGAGGAGGAGGGCAATGGAGGGTTGGGGAGCTCCTCCCTCCCTCGCTTCGCCTCAGCTGAGGGACAGGGAACCTGGGGTGAATGTGGGATTGGTGAACAGGAGTGAGTGATGACATCACATCAAAAGGTCAATCAGGCCGCCGTGTGGCTGATGTGGCACCTCGGACACCCACCCATCCCCACACCCCCTCACCCGGTACCGGCACGTGCACGTTGGCCCCCGCCTCCAACAGCGCCATCACCGCCTCCGGCCCGCAGCTGGCCGCCGCCAGGTGCAGCGGCGTCATACCCGCCCAGCTGCGCGCCCCCGTGTCCGCACCGCGCCCCAGCAGCAGCCGCAGCATCGGCGACGCGCCCGCCGACTGCGACCCCCCCGCCCAAGCGCCGTCGGCGGCGTCGGCCGCCTCCGCGGCCCCCGCGGCGACGGCGGCGCCGCCGCCGCCTTCGGCGGCGGCGGCGCCGCTGCGCAGCGCGGCGGCGGCCGCGACGGGTGCCGTGCACGGCAGCGCGCGCATGTGCGGGTATTGCAGCCTGTTCACAGCGGAGACCTGCAGCACGTTGACGTCGTCATCGACGCTGCGCCAGAGCGGGTTTGACATCGCATGCCAGCACGTGGCCATCCTGCCCGGGGGGGGGGAGAGCGGGGGGGGGGGGGGGGTGGTAGAAATTTGGAGCGGGGGGAGGGGGAGCGGGAAGCGGTGAGATGATGAAAGGGCGGGGGTATATGTATGACATTGGTAGACGGGTTGAATCTGTGCTTCTGTGCTGCTGCTGCCGCCAGAGCAACGGTCCGAATCGGAATATGGTACGATACCAGGGAGGATGAAGAGTGTGTGTGTGGGGGGGGGGGGGTCGCACAGCGGAACCCACGCCTTGCTTGAACGCACATACACTGCCTGCCTGTCTGCCTGCCGGGCTCAGCTATGCCCCTACTGGCATGTCACACCCACACCCACGGGCGGGTCTCTCCCTATCCACACACAAACACACACGCGAGCACTCCCCTTCAGCCCTCCGCCCCTGCCCCCCCTCCGCCCCTTCCCCCCTTCCCCCCCTCCGCCCCTTCCCCCCTCCGCCCCTTTCCCCCCTTCGCCCCTTCCCCCCTCCGCCCCTTCCCCCCCTCCGCCCCTTCCCCCCTACCCCCGCCACCCACTCGTCGCGGTTCTCCGCGCACAGCTTGTCGCACACGCCCGGCATCACCGCGGCCGCGCCGCGGCCGACGTACGTCCCCGGCGCCACCCCAGCCGCGCGTCCAGCTCCCGCAGGGGCCCCTCCATCCACTCGTTCATGCCGGTCATGAGGCCGGCGCGGGGGCCCTGGTCGGGCGAGCGGGTGGTTTCGGAGCCCTCCAGGTGGGGCCACCGGACGGGCCGCCGGAATGACTTCGCGAGGGAGTAGTCGCCTTGCCACACGCAGGGCTGTAGTCCCGGGGCGGAGGGGGGCGGGGGGGGGCGGGGGCGGGGGGGGCGGGGGGGTGGGGTGGGTGGGGGTGAGGGTGTGGGGGTGAGGGTGTGGGGGTAAGAGGTGGGGGGTGAGACTAGCAGCTGCAGTACGTCTTTACAAATTTCCTGTAACCCCACCTGCCTGGCGGGTCTGGGCTGTCCTTTTTCATTTCACTCACCACCCCACCCCACTCTACCTGTCTACCATATGTCCCCTACACCACCCCATCCCACCCCACCCCGTTGCCCCCCTCCGGCCTCCGCCCTTCACCCTCACCCTCATGCAGCAGAGGTGCAGCGGCGTCAGCTCCCACGAGCTGATCCGCCCGTTGAGCGGCAGCCCCCGGTCCAGCAGCCAGGCCACGGTGCGCAGGTGGCCCAGCGCCACGGCGTTGTGCAGCACGGTGCCGTGCGGCCAGACCCGTGGGTCAGTGACGTGCCAGGCGCACAGCGACTCGATGTTGCGCTCCGGCGGCAGCCAGTCCTCCGCGAAGACGGGCGTCGGCGCGTCCAGGCGGCCGCCGGCACTGACCTATGGGTCACAGTTTGAACAGACGCAGCAGGTTTCTCAGTTTGAACAGACGCAGCAGGTTCCTCGGTTTGAACCCCGCACCCGCACCCGCACCTGCTTCTGCAGCGCTTCCAGGTCCGCCGCATCCGCCGCCGCCAGCGCCCGCTCCAGCAGGAAGGCCGCGCCGCCGCCGCCGGGGTCGCTGCCGCCGGCCGCCGCCGCCGCCACCCCCGCCGCCGCCGGCGGCGCCTTGCCCTTCCGCGCGGCCTTGTCCAGCTTTGCGACCAGTGTACGGAGCTCCTGGGGGGGCAACTCCGTCGCCGCCGCCAGCGGGACGGAACCCGCGAGGACGCCTTGCCTGACCCGTGGGTCAGTGCGCAGCACGTCGTACAGAGCCCGTACGGAAGTCCAGTAGCGGCCCGAGTGGGTGGCGGCGTAGGCGGCATGGCTGGGGGGCAGGATGCTGCGTGGCGGGGGGAGGGGGACATGGGGATGAGGAAGGGGGGCAGATGGGTAAAGCTAGAGAACCACCACAACACCATCACCCACCCCCCCACACGGACACCCCCTTCCCTCCCTTCCTTTCCTCCTCCCCCGCCCCCCGCGCCCCGGCATGTCGCCGACCCTCCGTACCTGACCCGCCGTACACGGCCGTACAGTCGCGCCTCCAGGCGAATCGCCGCCATGAGCAGCACCTGCGAGACGCTGCCGCGCGGCGCCGGCGACGTCGCCTCCGAGGTCATCCCCAGCAACCCCGCCACGAGCAGCCGCCGGGCGTGGGTGCGGGCCGCCAGCGCGGCGGGGGTGGGCACCACCACCTGGGCCCCCGGGTGCGGCCGACGCTGGCAGGACCTCCGGGCGTACTTCTCCAGGTCCACCGGAATCGGTTTTTTGCCGCCCTGGCCACGGACGGTTATGGGGGTCAAGCCGAAGCGGGAGCCGGTGCTCACAAGGCCCGATATGGCGCCGCTCCTGGTCGGCGGGGGAGGGTCGGGGGGGGGTGGGTGGGTGAGGGAGGAAGGGTGCGTAACAGAAAACTGAGCCGCTCCCGGTATCCCCCCCCCCTCCCGCACCCGCCCCTCTTGTGTCCATCAAGACAGCGAAACCGCACAGGAGCACGCAACCGACTCGAACCCCTTCCATATGGCCATCAAGACAGCGAAACCGCGAGAAGTCACCGAAGGAGACCATAGCGGCTGTCGACGTCGCCGTTGAAGTGCGTCGCAGTAAATGATTTACAGTACAATAAACACCCCCTCTCCCCCGTTCCTCTGGTTTGGCCATTTTCCATTTTTCTCAACCCCCTTCCATCCCCCTCCCCCCCCTTTTTTGTCAAAGGAGACAGCGAAATTCCCTCCCCTCTCTCCCCTCCCCTCTCTCATCCCCCCCCGGAGCACACCCTGGAGCGCACCTGGCACACATCATCGTCCCAACCGCCAACCGCTCCCGGTCCTCCAGCACCTGGAACAAAACCACCTCGCACGCGAAGGGGTCCCCCGGCGCCTCCGCCGCCGGCCCCTCCGCCGTCGCCGCGCCGGCGCCGCCGGGCTGCAGCCCCAGCAGCAGCCGCCACTGCCGGCTGCTCAGCGCCGCCACCGCGGTGTCCCAGAAAGGGGAGTGCAGCTTCTGGGTGTGGGAGAAGGCGGGGGTGTCGTGCCGGGAGCACTTGTACGGCCAGGCGATGATGAGGTAGTTGTGCTCGATGGTCCACTCCTCAGCGGCCGTGGGAGGAGAAGGACGCCTGGGGGGCGGGGAGGGGCGAGGGGGGAAATAAGAAATATAGATATATATTTATGTATGCATATATATTTTACTTTGTGTGTAAATCATAGCAATGGGTGGAGTTTGGAGGGCTGCATTCTAGGGTTTTGGGGCATACCTGGCTGCCTTGCCATTCCGGCAGTGCGCGCAGTCTGTCTCGACCTACCAAATCGCTCTTCTCCACCCCATCCCAACAGCCTGCCTGGGCCCCCCACCCTGGCCAATGAATGCCGCCTGGCCGGGGTACGGCACGGCCCGCCTACGCTGCCGTACACGGTGGCAAAATCCCGCCTCGCACGGACCAGGCCCGCCACAGCGCGTACGTACGGCGGACCCAGCACTCACAAATCGCTGATGTAGAACGCCGCGCCGTACGCCACCCTCGCCTCCTCGTCCTCCGCCGCCGCCTCCGCGTCAAACTCCGCCACCGCCGGCGACTTGGCCGTGCCTCCGCCTCCGCCGCCTGCACCACCGCTGTCGCCAGCCTTTCCCCCGGCTGCCGCCGCCGCCGCCGAGCCTTTACCCCCCGCCGCCGCCGGCTGCGCCACCGCCGCGTCCTTCTCCAGGGGGTGGAAGAGCAGCCCGAGGTCGTACAGCAGCCGCAGCATCGAGAAGTCCAGCGGCTGATCCCCCATCCAAGAGCTCTCCCCCGCCACGCACACCCGCCACCAGGCCCGCCGCGCCCCCTCCAGGAACACCCGCTCCCGCGCCGCCAGCATCGCGCGCGTCACCGCCGGGTCCACCAAGTACGACATCCCGATCGTGTCCGTCGCCGACCGCCGCAGGCGTCCGGCACCGGCCCGTGGGTCGTGGGGCTCGTTAGGCTCCATTTCGGGGGGGCCCTCCTCGCCCGGCGGCGGCGCCGTGAGCATGTTGGTCACCGCGGCGAGGGGCAACACGTTGTTGCGGACGCGGTCCAGCAGCTTGGGCGGCAGCCGCGCCGAGAGGTGCGGCGCCAGCTCATTCAGCATGCGGTCGGGCCGCACGCACGTCGTGATGATTAGCGGGCGCCGCGCCGGCGGCGGCGCGCCGCCGCCGCCGCCTCCGGCGGCCGTGGCGGCGGCGGCGCCGCCACCGCCGCCCCCGTCGGCGGCGCCGCCGCCCTCCGACAGCGCGATGAGCATCGCGCAAACCTGCTCGCGCGGCACTCTGAAGATGGTGCCTTCGAGGTGTACGACGCGCAGCGAGGGTACGGCAGCCGCCAGGTTATACGGCAGCGGGGAGATCAAGGTGCACTTGTGGAGCGTCATCAGCGTGAGGCGCTCCAGGGAGCCCAGGGCCGCCAGGTCCCAGGCCGCGGGGTCCAGTCGTTCGCTGCTGCCCAAGTCCAGGAAGAGGAGGCTGTAGCGCATCACGAGGAGCCACGGCGGCGGGAACGGCGCCGGCGGAGGCCGCGTGTCGGCGGCGTCGGGCTCGGCGTCACTGCCGGCGGCGGCGCCGCCGCCGCCGCTGCGGCGGTCCAGCTGCCTGTCGGTGAGGACCACCACGGCGAAGGGTCCGCCCGGCATGGTGGAGAACCAGCCGTCTCCAGCCCGGGTGGTGCCGGGGCCGACCAGGGGCGGGGGGCTGACGCAGAACCCGGCCCCAGGGGAGGGGGCGGGGGCCGTAAGGGTGGCGCCGGTGCCGCTGAGCCGGCCACTGACGGCGGCGGCGGGCGTCGTGCCGCCAGCGGCGGGGGTGTCAGCACCGTCAGCGCCATCTGGGTCGGCGGTGGATTCGGGTCCGTTGGCGTAGGTGAGCTCCAGGGACCTTTCCACCGCCCGCAGCCGCGCCGCGGCGTCGTCGTCGTCGTCGTCGTCGTCGCCGCTGCCTTCCAGCCACATGCGCACGCCGTCGCCCGTCAGAGCCGGCAGACCGTACGCTTTGAAGTTGTTGAGCGGCTGGACATCAAAGGTCAGCTCGGCCCCCCCAAGGGCACCGCCCTTGCTGGTGCTGTTGCGCGGCGAGTCCAGGTGCAGCACGGCCGCGGTACGGACGAAACCGCTGGGCGCTGGGTCGCCAGCTGTCTCCATCTTTAAGTGGATGTCAAATCAAGCTGAATGAAAAGGTTTGTGACGCCGTCATGGCCTGTGCGTCAAGCGGGGCTGACCGCGCATGTGACCGGCCAGCCAAAGCGCTCGAGAGTCATTAGAGTCAGACGACCTGTGAAAAAATATTAACTCATTGCTTGTACAACGCAAACCAGTCTGGAGAGCACCAGCGGCACTGAAACAGAAGGTTCTTCAACACCCATTGGGGGGTCAAGCATAAGTAAGACGGCACTCACGGACGGCAGAACTTCCACAGTATGATGTAAGTAGCCCTCTTTTAGCCGGCCATCTCTCTAGGGTCAAGTGTCAGCGAAACCCCCACTGTACGCCGTACATTTTCATCCTTCTCACGAACCCTTCGGCCACGCCCTGCGGTAAGAAGACGTGAATAATGGACTGTAATATGTATTATTGGAGGAAATAATTATTTGCAGGTCTGACGGAGTTCGCACTCAGGACAACACGGGACGACGACGATGGGTAATTTCACCTCTAAATGATCAACAAATTTATTAAACCTCTTATAGGAACCGCTTCTGGTCTGAAACGTATGCAGCCGTGCCTGGTTTCGGGTAGAACGTATCTTTCATTCCTTTCTTAACCGCGCTTTCGGGATACTAGAGGACGTTGAAGGAGCGAATTGAATGGGCATTAGGGCGGTAATATATCACCGATGCTCGTAATCGCGCTGTGTGCTGTCGGTGGGCGGTAGTGCGTGTGGTATTAACGTTGCCTGGCGTCGCTGCGTGTTGCATAGTGCTGCTTTCTCGGTTTAATTCTCCGATTAATGCACCAAATACAGTCCTTAAGCATGCATCAACTGCGCTGAGTCGCCAAATCCCTCCACTTCTCCGTCGTAATATACCAAGCTCCTGGGTAGTGACGGTATACACACATTCCAATTCCAGACACCAAAACTGCTGCAACTCACAAATCGTCGAAGGGTTGAAGAAAAGATGTTGGTCACCCGCCAACAAACGCGGCATGGTGTTGCTGCATTTCCTAGGCAGCAATATAGGTGCAGCAGTACGTTTCCGATGCGGTCATCGCGACGGAGCGCTGCGCACGGAGCTGTGGAAGTCGTGGGTGGGTGTTGCGTGCCCTTGAATCTCGATGCACATTCCCGCACATATCCGCATCCTGGGGCGATGATGCGTGTGTTTGCAATAAGTTGAGTAGACGTCGATTGGCTGGAGCGAGTAAAAGCAAGTCCAGCAAGAGCAGGGTGCTGCTCCCTGCGGGTGTTGCCCCTGCGTTCACAACCGCCGATCCCTGTCGGGCTTATATCCGCCGGATCCTCTTCCGTCACCCAAGCCCTTGCCCTGCCCGTTCCGGGCTCGACCCCGCGAAGGCCACACCGAAGAGCAGCAGGTACCGCCTCCCCCGTTTCCCACGAAGACACATCTTCGTGGCCAGCTGGCCGTTCCCGCCTGCGCAACCCCAAATGCCACCACACCCTACCCAACCGCCCGCCACCGCCCGCCACCGCCCGCCACCAACCGCCACTAACCGCTCCTCGCGTTGCGGTCCTCGTGACACCGCACAGCCCACGGCCAAAGCACGCGTGGGGAGCCCGGCCGGGGGAGTGCGGGCGTGTGAGCACATCCACAGACATGCAGCCCCCACCCACCCCGGCCGACCCCGCGCCGATGACGTCCTCCAGCCCACCGGCCCGCGGCCCGCGGCCCGCGGCCCAATTCCATCGCCGCGGACCTCACTGCCGACCCACGGCCCCGTCATCGGGCGCCGCGGCCATGGCGGAGGAGGCGTTAGTACAGGAGGAGGTAGTACAGTAGGAGGTAGTACAGTAGGAGGTCGTTGCCCCGATGCGGCGGCACACTTGCACACTTGCACACAAACACACACACATACACACACGGGTTTCCCGCCACCCCCCTCCCCATGTGAGTTACCTCGCAGGCGAGACGTACGAGGACATCGTAGACCAGCTGGCTCGGAGGGTGCTCACCCGCCGCCTAACCAACGGCACCGCAACCACCAGCAGCACCACCAGCAGCACCACCGGCGGGGCACCGGCAGTCCGCTCCCGGCGGGTGGTGGTGGGCATCGCGGGCGCGCCGGGCAGCGGCAAGACCACCCTCGCCGCGGCGGTGGCCGCTCGGGTCAACGAGCTCGTGGACGGGGGTGCGGAGCGGGATGCGGAGGCGGAGCGGGGGCAGGGGCAGGGGCGGGAGGCAGCGGGGGCCCGGTCTGGTGCTCCCTTGTCTGCGGTCATGCCCATGGACGGCTTCCACTACTACCGGAGGGAGCTGGACGCCATGCCGGACCCCCGGGTAAGCAAGGTTCAAGGGGGAGTGGGGGACACGATTTCGCGGTTAGGTGGGAACCCACCCACATCATCATTATCATCATTACCATGATCACCCCGCCTCCCCGCTGCTCCACGCCGCCTCACCGTGTCCGGCGGGGCATCCTCGTATGCCGCGAAAATCACCGGATGGGCAGCAGCCGTTAGGCCTCGGCTCCCCTTGTGTCAGCAGGCCTCCCCTCCCCGGCCCTCCCCTCCCGCGGCCCCTCCCTGCAGGAGGCCCACGCCCGGCGCGGGGCTCCCTGGACCTTCAACGCGGCCAAGTTCGTGGAGTGCGTCCGTCAAGTGCGGCTGGCGGGGGCGGGGGCGGGGGCGGCGGCGGTGCGGCTGCCGTCATTTGACCACGGGGTGGGGGACCCGGTGGAGGAGGACATCGAGGTGGCGGCCGAGACGGAGGTGGTGCTGGTGGAAGGTACGGCACATGTGTGTATATATATGTGTGTATATGTGTGTATATATGTGTGTGTGTGTGCCTAAAGAGAAACGTGTGTGTGTGTGCTCGTGTGTGTTAGAAAAAGGGGGGAGTGTCGGGCTGCGGCGGCGTCGCCCAGTATTGGGCTGAATGGCGGGGGGGATATCCGCTCCTCAGCGTGCAGCATCGCCCCGGCCGAACCCCCGGCCCAACTCCCGTCCCTCGCCCTCCGTCCCTCGCCCTCCGTCCCTCGCCCTCCGTCTCTCGCCCTCCGTCCCTCGCCCTCCGTCCCTCGCCCTCCGTCCCTCGCCCTCCGTCCCTCGCCTTCCGTCCCTCGCCTTCCGTCCCTCGCCCTCCGTCCCTCGCCCTCCGTCCCTCGCCCTCCGTCCCTCGCCCTCCGTCCCTCGCCCTCCGTCCCTCGCCTTCCGTCCCTCGCCCTCCGTCCCTCGCCCTCCGTCCCTCGCCCTCCGTCCCTCGCCCTCCGTCCCTCGCCCTCCGTCCCTCGCCCTCCGTCCCTCGCCCTCCGTCCCTCGCCCTCCGTCCCTCGCCCTCCGTCCCTCGCCCTCCGTCCCTCGCCCTCCGTCCCTCGCCCTCCGTCCCTCGCCCTCCGTCCCTCGCCTCCGTCCCTCGCCCTCCGTCCCTCGCCCTCCGTCCCTCGCCCTCCGTCCCTCGCCCTCCGTCCCTCGCCCTCCGTCCCTCGCCCTCCGTCCCTCGCCCTCCGTCCCTCGCCCTCCGTCCCTCGCCCTCCGTCCCTCGCCCTCCGTCCCTCGCCCTCCGTCCCTCGCCCTCCGTCCCTCGCCCGGCCCAACCCCCGGCCCCCGACGTCCATCACTTCCCCCGCCTCCTTCCCCCCGCCGCCTGTCGTCGGTCTCCTTTGTACAGCACCCAACACACCCAACACACCCGACACATGTTTCCTGTTCAGGCAACTACCTGCTGCTCGATGAGGAGCCCTGGCGGCAGCTGCGGTCCCTGTTCGACGAGACCTGGTTCGTGAGCGCCCCCCTGGACCTCATCCAGCGCCGCCTCTTCGACCGACAGACGGGCATCGGCCTGGCACCCGAGGTGCGCGTTTACTGTTCAGCGAAGAAATCGAGATTGTGTGTGTTGAATGAGAAGCCCACCCAGAACTGCCCAGGCCCGGATACTTACCAAAACCTGCGATGTACTTACCATTGGCGACACAACAGGACAAACAGGACGGGCAAACAAGACGACCGCGCCACCACCAGGGCGCATTGCAAGCAAGGGCGTAGCAACAGGGAACTATGGATAATGGATTCGTGTGTCTAGAGAACGAACCCGCGCAGCTCAGCGCAGGTGTGTGTGTATGTGTGTATGTGTGTTGAGCGAGGGACCCCGAGGTGTGTGTGTGTGTGTGTGTGTGTGTGTGTGTGTGTGTGTGAATCGTTACATATCTGCCGGGCCGACGCTGGCCGGGGGCGCTAAGCCGCCCCATACGGGAGACCGCCGAAGCACTCTCCCCCGGATTCGGGGAAGAGAGGCGTAAGGGGCCTCTGTCCCCTCGCTCTCAACCATGGACGCGCGCCCGATCCCCGAGGATCGGTGACAGCTGTGCCCCCTCAAGGGATTGGGCGAAGGCCCATCCCGGGCGGTCTGCGCCTTGCAGTCCGCTGTTCAACCTCCTCAAGTCCTTGCAGCACCCAGGGCGCGTTCCTCAGCAATTCGGAGGCGCGCCCCTGCCCGGTGCGGTAACAAGTAGGGGTCGGCTTCCTCGAAGCCGGAAAAGGGCGGGGCCCCCTATAATCCGTACAGGCCGCTTGCTTTAGAAGGAAAACTCTATTACCGCGCAACAGTGTGAGAGAGTGAAAGGTTGACATTGGGGGTGTCGTTGATGTTGAAGGGGGATCGGCGTGCATAGATTCACCAAGCCCAAACACGTCGGCAGCCCCGAAACCATCCTGCAGTACGCGCCGCGGGCGACAGCGGTCACCGTATCGGCACTATGGTAACGATAGTCGCCTCTGCACTACCACATCCGTCTGTCAAGCAGATGATCACAAAGCAAGCTTGAAGCATCCTTGTTTTGCCGTGAAACTGTAGTTGTTTGGTCCGTCGGCAGGCATGCAACCCTTCAGTTGCACGCTCGCAGCAGACGTGAACCTCTAAAGTTTGCTATCAATAGTTACATAGCAAATGTAAGGCAAAAAGAGGGTGCGAAAAAGCCGCGGTGAGACCCGGACTTTGGGCCATCGGAACTGGAGAACTCGTTGGCACTCGGTACGCTATCCCTTTGCATCTTGAAACTTTGATTCAATACATATTGTTGAATTGTATTCATCTGGCAAGACAGAAAGGCAAATCTTGATGTTGGTGGCATCTTGATGTTCAAACATCAGAACACTATGGAAGTTCAATTTAGCACGCGCCGCCCATCCTTAATCCAAGTATTCATCACGCGGCACCCGTTGAAACAAATATGAGCGCGAGAGGCGTTGGTTTGACGTTGACCCGGGTCCATGGAGACCGCGGAGCTTTGCTTTGACCGTTTGTGCGCAAAGAATTTTTTTCAGCCAAACCAAGAATACCTTGCAATAGAGGACAATTAATATGACAAACATTGCGAATTAGTTTAGCGGATAATGAACGTTTTGCCGTTACCGGACGGACCACGGACACACGGACACACGGACACACGGACACACGGACACACGGACACACGGACACACGGACATGGGCAATCCTAGGGGGCGGGGCCCCCCGAACGCGCTTCGCGCTGGGGCCCCGCCCAAAAACTAGCCTGGTCCCGCGTCTTAACCTAATCGTACTAGCTAAGGTTGCACCATCCGGCAGGCCTGCCCGCCCAGCTGAGCCAGAGCGACGTCGCACACACGGGCGCTCCATGATGGAACTATGGTTTGCACAAGGCAGCACATCACCACGTAAGCTACCCTGTCGTACACCCCTTCCCGTCGCAAGCGGCCCTCGCCTACACGTCCAGCTGCCAACTCCCACTGGTCGGGCCCGACCCTCCTCGGGCACCCACGGATCCCCATCGTGCCCGGAACTGGGCTTCCCTAGTCCCAATCCCTACACCCTCGCGCCTCGCGCTGCTATTTCCCCCTCAAGAGTCTACGTCTATTGGCTGCACGCAGCGGATCCGGCCGTCCACCACCGATAAGATTGGGTGGTCCGGTCCCACCCCCTCCCATCCCCGTCTCGGTCGGCCTAGATCTGCAAAGCTGGCCACCCGCTGCCAGAACTCCATGACTGCGCGCGCCTTAGCTACATTTACCGGCGACGGGGCAGCCGGCGCCCCCGGGCTGTGTGCCCCCGTTGCGGGTCGCTGCACGTAGCCCCACCCTCGCCCGCTCCATGGCCGTCAGCGCCGCTAGGGCAATGATATCCCAGACCCCTTGTTGCACCCCCTGCGGCGGCTCAGCTAGCCACACGTTGGCTTGGGTGATGGGGCCCTGAACGTGTGCCCCGATCTGTTGTACCACTGCCTGAGCGACCGGGCATGCCCAGAAATGGTGTGCCCGTGGTGAACACGGGTGGGGCCCCGCGCCACCGTACCTGCCGCACCCACACGCCTCGGGGTGAGCGTTGTGGAGGTGGCTGTTGCCAGGCAGCGGGACCCCGTCAACCTCCAGGCGCCACTGTTTCTTTGTGCTCCCGTTCCCACTTGATGGCCCAAAGCCGCTGTAGAGTGGCAGGCACGCTTGATGCCGGGGTGTGTGCCGTAGAGCCAGCTACGCCGTCTGCTTCAAGCTGTTCCCGGGCCTCCTGCTCGTATGCAGCGTGCAGTCGTGCCCGGGCTGCCGCCACCTCCTGCATCTGCAGCTGTGTCGCCAGCCGGACCGTCAGGCCACTAAGCTTGACCGTCAGCGAGTTGGCTAGCCTCCACCCCATCCGGTCCACAATCCGCCGACGGGTCTCTTCCTCGGACTCCAGGTCCCCCGCCCGCTCGGGGTGGTCCAACACAGCTGCTGCGGCTCCCCGCCACTCGTCGCTGATGTCGGCGAGTAGACAGTGGATGGCCGTCAGGGTCGGCCTCCGCCTTAAGGTCATGGACCCCTGTGGACCCAGGTGGTCGCGGACCCACGCGTCCCATCCAGCACCGGCTGCGGGTGCCTCGCCGGCTGCACGCGCGACCCGCACTGCGTCCCCTACTGTGCGAAGCTTCCCGCAGGCTGCAAGTCGTGTGTGCCGCCTCTCCAGGCCGGGCCACGTTGGCGGTTCCGCGGTGTCCCGCGTCTCCGCCGGCGTGAAGTCCGGGTCCGTGTCGCCTGTGCGGTCCTCCATGCCATCTTCCGCTGCACCCGGAGTGGTGTTAGGTAGGAGTGGGTTCCCCCACAAGGGGATGTTGAAGCACCAGTCGCCGGCCGCCGGGAGTGGGGATGGGTCCACATCTTGCACCGGCGGGAGGCGGCTGAGGGCCCCCATGATTCTGCGGATGTCCTGGGGCAGCGATGCCAGTCCAGGCAGCGTGTCCGCGCTGTCTGGTGGGCCTGCCGTCAATACTGAGCTGGGGCTAAGATTCGGGTGGTGGTGCCGAAGGTAGGTGGCCGTCACCTGCGCCCACGGGTGGCCGCGAGCCCCCGGTGGTTGGCCCACCGACCGGGCCAGGCGTGTCGCCCACACAGCCTCCCGCGCGTAGCAGTGGGCTTTGAGTGGCAAGAGGCCGAAACCGCCCGTGGCCGGGTGGCCATAGAGCAGCTGTCGGGGGACGCCCGTTAGGCGTTGGCAAGGCGTCACCGGGCTGACCCGCGGGTCCCCGACGGCCGCGGCCCAGCTCTCCAGTTGTTCCTCCTCGCCTTGTGTGGGGAGGCCGCCATGCTCCCAGTGGTACGTATCCAGTTGGAGTGCGTAGGCGGAAGCCCCCGCACAGCGACCGAATACTGTCAGCGGCGGTCTGGTGAGGCGGTCCATGCGTTGTCGGGCTGTCGAGAGGGACTGCTGACGGGTGGGGGCAAGGAGGGCTGGAGAGTTCGAGAATCGTGATACCGAGAACGGTGGCTGCCGAGACCTGTCGGAGCCCTGCAATCGTGGCGGCGTTCGGTCCCGGTTGCCGGTTGCTGCGGCTGCTCGGATCCAATCTTCAGGAGTTCCACCTTGTCTCGGTTCAACCGTTGCCCAGCTGCTTGCGCGAAGGTTTGCATGGCCTCAAGAAACGCCGGGACAGTCGCCTCCCCTTCCAGGAGGACCTGGCCGTCGTCTGCGAACTGAACCGCTGTCATGCGGTCCTCGTCTGCGGGACTCATTCGGATCCCGATGTTGTTCCGCTGCAGCCATGACAGAAGGGCTTGCGCTACAAAGAGATACAGCAGGGGGGCCAAGGGGCATCCCTGCTGTACGCCCGCCGCCATGTGGACCAGGTGGGAGAGCCGGCCTCCCAACAGTGCCTGCGCCCGTGTGTCCGACAGGAGAGTCGAGACCCACTTGCGCAGGTTCTCCGATGCGCCCAGTTCCCTCATCGCAGCCTCCAAAAAGTCGCGGTGGACGGTGTCGTATGCTTTGGCGAAGTCCAGGAAGGCGACGATTGCTGCGCGCCCTTGCCGGCGGAGGAGATGGGGGAGGTGGCGGAGGGTGAAGATATTGTGGCCAATCAGGCGGCCCGGCAGGAAGGCCGTCTGCTCGGCGGAGATGGCGGCGTTGAGCGCAGGCCCCAGGCGCGCTGCCAGGATTTTGGCGAGGGTGCGGTAGTAGGTGTTGAGAAGGGTGATAGGGCGGTAGTTTCCCGGCTGCGTGGGGTCGCCTTTTTTGGACAGTACCTTGATAATGCCGTCTGTGAACCTTGCTGGCATGCAGCCAGTCCTACCGATGGCTGTGTATACGGCGGCCATCCGGGGAGCGCACTGCCTGCTGAAGGCCTTGTAGAGCTCAACGGGCAATCCATCCCAGCCCGGTGCCTTGCCCCGTGGCGTGGCCTTGAGAGCCGCCAGTACCTCCTCGGTGGCTACCTCGGGATGGCCTACGGTGTCCCCCGGGTCCTCCGTAAGCTACCATAGCGTAAGGGGTGGGCCTGTAGGGCCTCCAGGACCTGTGCCTGTGCTTGCTGCTTCACTGCCGTCGGCAGCTCGGCCTCTGATGGCAGGGCGCTGACGTCCCGCCAATAGTCTGCAATGATTTGGGCCACTCGCGCGGGGTCGCTGGCGAGTTGGCCCGTGTTGGGGTCTCACAGAACGGAGGGACATGTGCCGCCTGCATCTCCTCCGCTGCCGGTGTCATGGACAAGCTTAATGAGCGCCGGGGAGGGCCGCTCTCCGTCGCTGATCCATTTCCGCCTGGCTGCGAGCACCTCGGCCCCCCCTGCGGCGTGCATGCCTTTCTGTACGGCTACCTGGGCTTCTACGGCCGCCGCCAGGCGGGCTGCATCTGTGTGTGTGTGTGTGTGTGTGTTTTAGGGGGCATCGAGTCGCGCGTTGGTGTGTTCTGTCGGGGCCAGGGCAGGTGTGCGTGAGATGTGATGGGCGCCGCAGCGCCCCAAGGGTGCCCGTATGCCCGTAAGGAACACACCCCATCCCCCGCCCGAAGAGTGTATGTGTCTGGGGAAGAGACCCGCGCCCCTACAATTGCCGCTCACCCCAACCCCCGCCCCAGTTCCTACCCATGTCCTATACCGTACCTACCGTACCTCCCCCGCCGGCCCCCGCCCTCCGCAGATCTCCCTGGAGCGCATCCGCACCAACGACCTGCCCAATGCGGAGCTGGTGGCGGGGAGTGCGGGGGCGGCCCAGGTGGTGGTGCCGGGCTGGGTGCCGCCAAGGGGCAGCAGCGGGAACGGACCCGTGGGTCAGGCGCAGGCGCAGGCGGCTGCCGCCCCGGCCGCAGCGAGCAGCGCCTGACCGAAGCGCAAGCCAGGCAGGGCAGCGCCGCAACGGTTGGGGGTGAGGCGCGGCGCGGCGGAGCGTGCCGTGGCGGGGAAGGGGTGGGGAGGGGAGGGAGGAAATATGGGAAATGATTGGGTGGGCACGGGGGCCGGGGAGGAAGCCCCGCGGGGGGCAATCCGGGGGGACCGCTGGTAGGGCCCCGACCTGGGGCCCTGGGGGCGCATACGTGCATTCCCTCTGATCCGTGCGCGCGACTGACTGACCGACTGCCTGACTGGGCGGCTGGCTGGCTGGGTTGATACCTGGCGGAAAGGCTGGCTGGCTTATTGACTGACCGACTGACCGACTGACTGACTGGCTGGCTGTGCGGCTGGGGGTAGCTGGCTGGGGGGCTTGCTGGCTGGTTCACTCTAGGCACCGACGGACTGGCGGACTGGTGGGGTGGCTGGCCCACCCAGGTCGGGGCCCGCAGCTGGCGCGGCCATATTACAACCGACCACCTGTACAGCTGTACAGCGGTATTTGTATTTATGTAGCCAGGATGGGATGCGACAATGAATTTCTATGGAAAAAGTCACCGCTTCCATGCGTTTTAAGTCTGCAACGAGTAAGATCCCACGTCGCAGGGCCTGCGGCGATCACTGAATTCAAAAGACATAACAAAATGACGCGAACAAAATGACGCGGTGCATGCGCGAACATGAAGGAGTGCGTGTTGCCATTCATGAATGAATGAATGAATGAACGTTACAGCGGACCCCAAATGGATCACCGGTGCATACCAGTTCAAGCCCCAGCAGGCCCCACCGCCAAGGCGGCAAGACACCTTCACACCTCAACGCCGCACCCAAAAACACACCGGGACCCAGACAGACACGGAAGCAAGCAGAGGCGCACAGCGGGGCAACACTACCAAAGGGACAGGCACAGCAGAGAGCGGAACCCCCAGAAGTAGTGGACACAGCCAAGCACAGGGGAGGTCGCCCACACAGGCACCCCATTACCCAGCTACCACCACCCCTGAGGCACCCGGCGCTGCACCCTCTCGAGGTCTTGGAAGACCCACGCCGGGCTCGTGACACTGCCCAGCGACCGCTAGTGGAGTAACCCGCATCAGAAGAAACACCTAGGCCAAGTTACAACAGGTTGAAGCACCCAGCGGAGCCCCGCATAAAGAAGCGTGCTGGACGCATGAGAAGCCGACCCCGGGGGGAAGGCAGCCAGTCACCCAGGCAGAGGACCCTGTGGGCCATTCCGCCAGCACCACCCGGGAACCAGATGCGCCGCCCGCGCCGCCCGGAGGTACGGCATGTCCTCGTGCTTGATGGGGCCTCCGGGAGGTCTGCATGCGGCTGTTGGCCGGGAGGCCCTTGCTCCACCCCGGCTCCACAACCGACTGACAGGCGAAGTGTTCGCGACGAAAACCCGACTCAAACCAATTTTACCACAGTAGGAGATGAAACGTCATATTGATATTAAGAAGATATAATAATAATAATTATTATTATTATAATAAGAGGCGATGCGTGCATTGCGAGCGCCGTCGGCTCTATCTGGTAACAAAGTGCCTTTTTAGGCTCTATCTGGGAACAACGGCGGCCCCGCACACCATACGCCCGGGGTGTGGCCCTGACGCGGGGATCGACGGGCGGGGGCGATGGAGAAGGGCCACCCATCCGCGGTACGTCGATCCAAGCTGATGCGCGGCGGGGCCAAATCAGTGTGACAGTGGCTCCACCGTCGATGACATGGCCGGACCCGTCCGGGGCCCTGCCCTCCCCGACCGGTGGTGGTCGCGTACCTGTCAACTCGGGTGTGGTGTTCGTTTATGCAGTGTATGGTGAGGTAGCTTCGGCTGTCACCGATGACCCTAGCGGGGTCCGCTGTAACATCCTTACATTCGTAATAATAATGGTGTTGTGTTTTCGGTGGCCTGACGACGGGGCCCAGCGGGACCACCCGACTGGCGAGTCGACGCAGGCAGGTCCGCTATGGTGTCGTGCTGTCGTACCTTATGCGGGCTGGTGGGACAAATTTGGACAACATCTTTAAATGTAACCGTTTAATGTAACATCTTTGCCATGCCGGCGACAGATGCCGGATGCAACGGCAAGGCCGGCGGGCCAGCGCGCCGCCACACACAGCCCTGCAAAACCCGGAGCACGCCCATGACCGACATTTAATGGGCACAGTTTATCGGGAACTGTGCTCGAGCTACCGGCAAGCCTGTTAATTCGCGGACTCCCCGGGGTCGCGAGTCAAGCGCATGGAAGGGCATGGAATCTGAAACCAATGGTCGAGCTCACCGGCACCCTGCCACTTGCACAGCAGACAGTGCCTCCTGGTGTCTCCTGCCGAGTGAAGGTTGGTGGCTCGTGGCTGGCATTGCCTGATCCACGCCAGCTCAGAAAGCAAGAAGGCTGCCCTGGACGCCCCGGAGGTGGCGTTGCCCGCCTCCGTTGTTTTGTCCGCGGGGCCCCGCTGAAGTCCCCTTTGAATGCTCCTGGGCGGCACCGATAACTCCTTTCTGTAGATTCCTACATAATTTGTGACTGAATCCATTCGGTGTCGCCCGCGTCCTTACACTCGCTGCAGCTACGAATTCCTTAGCGACGCGTTCTACAATCGTTTATATGAGGAAATGCACGATCTTTTATAAGAATTTCATTTAAAGACTCGAAACGCTCAACGACAAACCATCGGCGCCGAAATAAGCGGACCGATGCGTCTGAGGCACCCAGCCCGAACGTCTATCGCAAGGATTATAATTGCTGATGCTGGCGATCATTTTTACTATGAGAATAAAAACGAAATATGTAGTTTGGTAGTGGTAAAGGTTGGTAGTTTCACGTAGTTTCGGGTAAAGTAAGATTCTGACGGGGCTTTGCCGGTTCGTCTCCTGTGCTCGACATGTCCAACATGAGGCATCGTTGCCCAGACGTGCATAGTTTGGTGCCCATCTGGTCAATTGTCGTGAGCAAGCTTCCGTGTGCTGTTCTTATTCTTTGCTGAACGGGAAAGGGTTTTAATTGCCTGTAATTGCCGTAATAGAAAATGTGTCGTGCCTCAAAGGTTCCAGGCTATTGTGACACGGGAAGGAATTCAGCTGAGTTATGGTGATTGGTTCCTTTGATAGTGTACGGCGCCTGAACGACCGCGTCCGTGACGGTCTGTGTGATGCATGATCGCGATGACCGCAAGTGTAACTTATCCAGCAGCGAAAAATCCAGCGATACACTTGCTATCTTATGCCTCCGCGATGTTGAAGATGACACCATGCAAAGTGCTTGGTCGCGTTGCGCCCAGTAGGCCCAGGCGTGCTTCGTGCCCGCCCGTGTCGCTTCCTGACAACTGCCATACATGATGCCCAGTGCTAATCCGTTATCATTTTTCAGTTTGAGTTGAGATATTTGCTTCACTGTCACATGTCGTAACCCTAATGCACTGCCTAGTGGTCCGTGGCGTACGAACTTGTATGGCGCTGATGTCTGGAGCTTGGATATCATAGATGAATACTACAAGATAACAAAGCACACAAAGCATTGTTAACGCCCAAATTATATTACGTCATTTGGAAAATACAAGGGAAACGAACGGGCATACCCGTCGACCCGAGTTAAGTGGGATGGGTTGGTAGGGCATCATTTCAAATGAATATAAACAACAATGCGTACGTTATGTCATCTGTTGGGGAGTACAATATGTTGGTTTTGAAAATTCTGCCTTGCCAGAGCAAGTGGCAACATGGAAAAGCAGTAGAATTTGCGAGGACGCTGTTCATCATTGGACTTTTGACGTCTCTGGCTGGGTTCCAAGCGGTGGGTTTGTTGGGAGCTTCCGCAGGTCGTCTGCGCCCACCAGCATCTTACCCAGGCGCACTTGTGGCACAGCAGGCTGCTCTTTACCCCAAAAGCTCGAGTTGCATTTTCCAGCATGATTGCACAGCTGGCAAGTAAGTTCTTGCAGCGGTGTTGTGGAATGTCCTGGGTCGGAAGACAAGTCGGCCAGATTGTTGCACACTGAATGTTTTTACAAACCGCACCGGTTAGGCTGTATTAAACTATTAGTTGAATCACTCGGAGGTCGTCACTCAGCTAGTGCTAACAGTAGTCATTCTGTGAACCTGTGGGCCGATTCGCGCCCAGAGCGGATCCTTGGGACCCGGCAGATGAATATGTTCGATTCGGCAGCATATTTGCCCTTTTGCGCCGACCGGACCACCCTCACTCCCGCCCTACCTACCTACCTTCGCTACTCGACAGCGCCCCCCCTGCAGTCGCCTCCCCCGGCCCCTCCCGCGAACCGCCGATATGAACTCGCCTTGAGGCACAAACCCACATTCCGACGGTGATTGAACCCTGACGCTTTCCCCCCGCCGTTGCGACAATCGGGCGCCCTTCGCAGATTCTGCGCACAGCCCGCCGGCAGCCTCGCACCCGGCACCTGCGAGGGGTGCTGGCAGTGCTGCCTCTTCCAGGGCGCATTCGGCTCGGCGGCGTGCAGCAGGTGAGGTGCCCCCCCACGGGCGCCTTTGCTCTGGCGGCAGCACGTATGAACATGTCGACACGGTTCCTAAACATGTCCCTCGCGTGGCGGGGCGCGCCATGCGCCTTTGATGGACGTCACCGAGAGGTCGTGGTCGCGTCCGGCGTCGTATGTGTATATATAATTTACTACCAACAAATGTATCCAATTATCATATCACAAATGTATCTAAGTATCATATCAGTAAAGAGGTAAGACTGTGGTGCTGTGTCCTCCCCTGGTGTTGGGGACGGTGCCCGGTCGGTGCAGGTGCGGCTGCGCCGCCTCACAGCCCTGCTGGGGGGACACGGACTGCGGCCCCGGCGAGTTCTGCGCCGTGCTCGGCTCCCGGTCCGAGCTGCCCACCTGCCAGCCCTGCGTGCGGTGCACCAACCACTCGCTCGCCTGGAGCGGCTCCTGCGCCTCCGCCTGCCCCTCGGCGGCGCTGGAGGACAACGCAGTGGCGGAGGCGGCGGCGGCGCAGTACGTCTTCGCGGCGTTCGCCATCCGGGAGCGCCCAGTCGCCGCGGTGGGGATGGCGCTGTCGCCCGAGGACGGTGTCGTACGGGTCACGGAGGTGTGTGTGTGTGTGTGGGTGGAGGGGTCCGCCCGAAAGTGGCTGACTGCGATGCTGTACGGCAGCTCCTGTCCTGTATAAATCAAAGGAAGAATGGCGTGCCGGGCGGTGCTGATATTTCGTGTTTCATGGACCCTTCGCTTTGTATGACGCCATCTGATTCCAACAGGGGGCAACGCAACTGCAACTCATGAATCGCCGCCAAATATAAACCGACAGCTAAACTAATAGCAGCGGCGACGTTCTAGGAACGGTCAAGACCCAAGGGGCGTCAAGGGGCGCCGAATGTCCATCAAAGCACGTGCGAACGCCGTGTCCGTCCCTGGCTCACCGCCCGAACCGCAGGACGCTCTCCGGTCGTGGCTAGGCGATCTGCCCCCACACGTGCTCGGCGCACTACTAGGTACGGCACGTGCCGTACCAATCGCCCCCTCGCCGTCGACGTCGACAGGCAGCGACGCCGCCGGCCTGCGGGTCATACCGCTTGGGGTACGTCCGGATGTGGGGTACGGCGGGGTGTGTCCGTGTCAGGGGCTATGGCCATGCCCATGTCCGCGGAACTTGACTAGCGTGACAAAATGAAAATGCTCGACGCAGAGCCGTCCAGACGTTGAGGTTGCAAATCACTGTTTGGCTGTTGCGCCGTTCGCCATCCGATCGTGTTGGTGGATCGTGTGTTTGGCCAGGTGTCTATTGTTCCCCGGGGGCACGATGGAAGGGGACACCCGCACGATGTGAAGTGCCGCCGAAGCATAGCAGTAGTGGATACGTTTGACTATAATTTGAGGTCCTGCCTGCATGCCTTCCTGCAGGCTTTCGCGGCCCGCCTGGCAGCCTTGGCGCCCCGGCCCGACCCGCTCTGCCCGCACCCCGCGGAGCAGCAGCTCCAGGAACAGCTGCAGGCGCAGCTGGACCCGCAACCGCAGGGGGGGCTCCAGGGCATGGCCCTGGACGGCGCGGTGGCGGGGCTCCAGCTGTCGCAGTGGGCCTTTAACGCGCCCAACACCACCACCTCCACCGTGCCGGCCGGCTGCCCGTGCAGCCCCGAGCTGAATGCGACCAGTTTCAGGTGTGGGCTGGGGGTAGGGTCAAGGTCGTGGGCTGGGGGACCGGTCAAGGGAAGGGAAGGGGAGGTCGTGCGCTAGATCCCGCCTGGCTAGCCTGGCCTGGCTCCCTCCCCCTCGATGAGCTTCGGAGGTAGGATGTCGGCAGTTTAAGGCGTTGCGGAAAAGGCTTCTTACGCCGTCCCCACCGCCTAACCATGGCCACTACCACCGCCATCACCACCGCCACCACCAATGCAACCAATACCACCACCAATGCCACCTATGCCACGCACCACTACTACCATTACCACCACCAATGCCACCCCCACCCCAACCCCGCCAGGTGTCCCGCGGGTCATCGCTGCTCGCAAAGCGCCTGGCTGTCATTTCCCGCGGATGTGGCCACCCTGGGCGGCACGGCGCTGCTCAAGGTAACCTGCTGCAAGTGGGCTCAGACCCTTCGCGCACCTGCACTGAAGTCATGGACGGCCTTGCTGTGGCCACCCATCCCACCGTGTACCCGCCCCCGCCCCCGCCCCTCTGCGGACCTGCCCACACACACACCCGCCACCCTGCGCTCCCCACACACACCCTCCACCCTGCGCTCCCCACCCCACCTCACCCCACCCCGCCACCCTGCGCTCCCCAACCCCGCCACCCTGCGCTCCCCAACCCCGCCACCCTGCGCTCCACCAGGCGCGCTGCGTGCCCTGCGACCCGGGCGCCCACTGCCCCGAGGGCACCTTCGTGGCGGAGCGGGACGACGTGATGGCGCAGCTGGACTGTCCCGCGGGCCAGTACTGCCCCTCCCCGGACGACCAGCGGCCCTGTCCGGCGGGTTTCTTCTGTCCCGCACGCTCTACGGCACCCATCACGTGCCTGTACGAACAGCTGCTGACTAATGACACGGTGGGCGACGAGTGGCGGGGTTTAGGGGTTGGTGCCGGGTGGCTTGAGGGGCGGGCCGGGCGGGTTGGTGCGCGCATCTTCGCCTCCCTCTCTCCGCTTCCTTCCGCTGAATATTGCGCCCCTCCATCGCAGCCCTCCCTCGAGGGCTTCCGGCAATGCACGCACGCACGCAAAAGACGCCCCGCCCCGCTCCTGGACATCATACCCCCCACCCCCCCCACCAAACATCATCCGCTATATACTTCGTCCTTCATAGGGGTATATGCAGCTCTCTGTGCGCGCTTACTGACGCAGCGCCGACGCTCGGACCGACCCGACCCGACCCGACCCGACCCGACCGGATACACGACACGACACGCCCCGCAGGACATCGCCAGTCCGCTGTTCCGGGGCACGACCCCCTCCAAGCAGACCATCAAGAAGCTGCTCGAGGAGAATGAGCCCATCCGGGGGAACTACTGCCCCAACGGCTCCATAATACCCACGCAGCGATGCAGGTGCGCCGTGCGCGCGGGCGTGTCAACGTCGGCGACCCGACGGGGAGCCCCGACGGGCCCAGGTGCCGGGCAGGGGTCCCACCTGTGCCCTTCCTTTCCCGCAGCCCCTGCACGGCTCCTACCACTCACGCCCAGCCACAATGAAGTTTCGTACTGTTTTGTGCGGAAGAAAACAATATTCACCACAAAATGAAGCCAGGGTAAGATCCCCTCAGCTGCGCGTCCGACGGAAGACTTGGGGAGGGATGGGATGGGATGGGATGGGATCGGGGCAGTTGATGACGTGCCGTGGCCTGCCCCGCTAACTTCGCGCCATGCCCCCGCCCCCGCCCCCGCAGCGCCGGCCACTTCTGCCCGGACCCCTCACAGCAGCTGCCCTGCACCGCCGGCCACTACTGCCGCGCCGAGAGCGTCGCGCCCGTGGCCTGCCCGCCGCTGACGCTGTGCGCGGAGGGGCTCGCCGCGCCGCAGGTCTGGCCCGCGGCCGTGGCCACGTTCCTGGGCATCCTGGCCCTCACGGCCGTCACGGCGGCGCTGCTGCGCTGCGCGGACCGC
Organism: Eudorina sp. 2006-703-Eu-15; assembly: GCA_003117195.1. Classification (NCBI taxonomy): domain Eukaryota; kingdom Viridiplantae; phylum Chlorophyta; class Chlorophyceae; order Chlamydomonadales; family Volvocaceae; genus Eudorina; species Eudorina sp. 2006-703-Eu-15. The sequence continues at coordinate 466,426 of BDSI01000094.1, read as the reverse complement.
AGCAAGGACCACGCGGAGACGGACCAGGAGCGGCGCTCTAGGGGGGAGAGGGCGCTCCGAGATCTCGTTGGTGGGTGGGCGGGCGGGCGGGCGGGCGGGTGGGTGGGTGGATGGGTGCGGGGCCAGGGCTGAAGGGAGGGCAGTGCTCGTAGGGGTGACCCTTCGGCTCGGCTGGTGCACACAAGGCCGGGGAGGGCACCTCGCCAGCCCGCCTCGGCGCTCCCCCCGCCCCACCCCGAAAACTGTGTCTGCCTGCTGAATGCCCCGGCCTGCGGTCCGCGGCTCGCTCGCGCGGCTCGCGCCGCTTTGCCTGACCGCAACCCGCAACTCGTTCATGGCTCCCCCTCCCCCCTTCCCCTCCGCACGGTTCGTCCTGCCCAGCCTATCTGAACCGCCGGCCCGTCACCGCCGCCTGTCCCGAGCTGGCGGCCATCCAGCGGTACCACCTGGGAGTTGAGGGGCTGACGTGGCGAGCTAACGGCCAACCACAGGGCCGCCTGGTCCTCAACGGCGTGTCAGGTGGGCAGTTGATGCGGTTGATGCGGTTGATCGGCTTTTGGTGGTGGGGATCTGAACGGCGAATCTGCGATCATATTGCTGCCCGTCTGTAAACCTGCCCGGTGCCCGCCTATCAGCCTGTAAGCGCAATACGAGCAATGCAGAGGCCATCAAGTTCACAACGTTCATTCATTCATTCAAGTTCTTAGCAGCGGGTCCTACAGCGCCGTCCCTGGAGGAGTGGCAGTCCATTCCATCCCCGGCGGCCATTCCATTTCTGCCACAACTGCCGCAACTGCCCCAACCACTCAAGGCTCATACCGACGCTCCCTCAACCACCCAACCGACGCGTTCTCTCAGGCCGCTTCCTCGCCGGCCACCTGTCCGCCATCCTTGGCCCCTCCGGCTGCGGCAAGTCAAGTCTGCTGGCGCTGCTGGCGGGCCGCGCACCGCGGGGGGCGTGCAGCCGCGGCTGCGTGACGCTGCGCAACGAGGGCAGTAACACGCAAAGGGAGATCCGCGACGCGCGCGAGATCTGCTACGTGGCGGGGTTTGTGCCGCAGGACGACATCGTGTGCGCGGACTTGACGATTCGGTGGGTGGGTGGGTGGGTGCGGGGGGGGGGTTGGGTTTTGGGTGGGTGGATTGGGGTGGGCGGGTGGGTGAGTAGGTGGGTGAGTGGATTGGGGTCGGTGGATTGGGTGCGTTGGGTGGGTAAGTGCGGGGCGATGCGTGGTGGGCGGGTGGGGGGCTGGGTGGGTGCGGGAAGTTGAAATTTAAAACATAAGGCGTGAGGCAAGCAAACCCCGGAATGACCGGGAGGAGGCTTGTAGGTCCATCCATAGACCCACTGTCCGTGGGTGCGTGTGCGGGTGGTATGGGATTGTTTGCGGGTCGCTGGGGTGTGGCCGGTGATGAGACCGTTTGTTCCGCTGCCCGGCCGGCCGTTGATTCCGTTACACAGGGAGAACCTCGAGTACAGCGCGGCGCTGCGACTGCCCATGAGGATGGAGCGCAAGACGTCTTCCCCCAAGGGTGAGGGCGAGGAGTATATGGGGGGCGGGGGATAGAAGGGTTTGTGTCTGTTGGGCGCTGGCCCGCTGCTGGCCCGCTGGCTGTTGGGTGCTGGCTGTTGAGGCATGCCCTGGCTGAGGTGAGGGACGATCAGAAGTTCCCCCACATGCCTGCCATGGCAGATCTCAGATCTCAGATCTCGGATGTCGGTGTCGTACCTGGGGAGTTGTCCACATGTCGGGTGCCGGGACATCATCCGGATCTGGCCCGTGCCCCTTCCCAGGTACTTCCACAACACCCATTCTCCTCGCTCATTGTACGTGATACACACCGTTAGCACTATGCGGGGGGTGTCTGCGAAAGCCTTATCTAGCGTGTCTGTGAGAGCCTGATCTAGCAAGGTTATCGCGTTGCACCCACCATCGACAACCCAGTGAGGGAGCCCATCTGTCGGTCCTGTCTGCCCCCGCACCGCTGCACACACCCTGGCTGCGTGCGGTGCTGCACAGGCGACCCCAGCGCACCGTGTTCCACGCCGCCGGGCGACCCACGGGACAGTCCACCCGGGGGCGGTCCCAAGGCGCCCACGGTGGGCTGGGACCGCCTGCCGCGCAGCCTGCGGGCGCCCCTGGCGCTGTCCTCCCTGGAGGAGCGCCGCAAGGTGGTCAACGAGGTGTTGGGCATGATGGCGCTGAGGGCCGCCCAGTCGTACAGGGTGGGCAGCCTGGAGGCGCGGATCATCAGCGGCGGGCAGCGCAAGGTGGGCGGGGATCTGGGGAAGGCGGCAGGGATGGGGGCCGCGGGTGTTAAAGATAGAGGGGCGCGGGTATGTGTGCGCGTGCGCGCGCGTGTGTGCGGGACGGTGGCCGCCGCCGGCTGTGTACGATGGTATCCTGAAATTGGGTGCTGTGCGGCGGGTTGCGATTGCTTTCCCGGTGCGAAGGTGCGGGATTGTTGCTTGAGTGTTTCGGGAAAGGTCGCTTTCATGCCAGCCAGCCAGCGGGACAGCTAGTGTGATTGATTGTTGCAACCAGGATCGGTTCGTCGGTGTCGGAATGGTTGGTCTAGGGAGGGGCGAGCAGATTGAGTCGGCAAGCACCTGCACCAGCGGCGCCAGCAGCACCTTGGATCGTGCACACGTGCAAAGAGCACTGATGACTAATGCCGGTCGGTCCGAGTCGTTGTGTCTTTAAAACGACGCGTTGCTCCCCCATCAGCTCTGCATAGCGAAGAAGCCCCACCATCGCTCCTTGTGAGCGTGCTGTGCGTGCTGTGCGTGCCCGCTGCTGCGACATGTCTTGGCCCTGGCTGGCTCATCACACATGCAGCGCGTCAACATCGGCGTCGAGCTCGTGTCGCGCCCGCCGTTGCTGTTCCTGGATGAGCCGACTTCCGGACTGGTGAGCATGAGGGTTTGGGGTGTAGGGGTGTTGCGCGGGTGTTCGAGGGCGGGCGGCGGGGCGCGGGGGAAAGGAAGGGTAAAGCTCAGCACGGGGCGGCGGGGAGCGAACAAGGGGCGCGCGCATAGGTTGCCTGAATCCATCCGCCAGTACGAACCGGCCGTACAGAACAGGAGGCACCTTTTGGCGTCTTGGTGGGATTACATGGTTACATCGTCTCTCGAACGACACGGTACAGTTCTCTCGCTGTTGCGGCACGAGTTGAGGACGCCTTGGTCGAAATCCTCGCCTTCCCCGCAGGACGCGTCCTGCAGCAACGTTGTGCTGCGGTCGCTGCTGGGCCTCGCGGTCAACGGCGGAGTCAACGTCGTGGCAGTGATCCACCAGCCGCGCCACTCAGTGTTCCACATGTTCCATGAGGTGTGCTGAAGCGACCATGCCGCAAAACAGCTCTATCGTGCCCGTCATACCGTCTTCCCACTTGCCCTTGAAATCCGAAATGCATGGAACGAGGGGACAATTACAATATATTTGCCCACGCGCAATTCAAACCTACAATTTACAAAAGGACTAATACAATTACGATAAAAACGCTTTCGCATATAATTAATCAAAAGTTATGTGTCTACCCAGTTTCGATCTGGGGACCTTCTGTGTGTTAGACAGATGTGATTCCACTACACCATAGACACTAAGATGCATGTTGTGCAAATCCGCATACACATCGACGTTGGCAGGTGCACTTGTTGGGAGAGGGTGGCAGCACCGTGTACCACGGTGCGCCAGGCAAGGTCCGCGAGTACTTTGAGGGGCTCCGGTACTTCTTCCCGCCAAACGAGAACGTCGCGGACACCTTACTGGACATTGTTACAGGTGTGCTGGGACGGGGACGATGGGGACGGCTGTAAGGCTTTCGGCTGAGGGCCAGGGCGTGTACCCCTCTTATCACCCCAAAGGAGAGGCGGCATAGGCGCATAGCCCTATTTTGCGGCTATCACCAGCACCTGTAGCTTTCTACCTATTATTGATGATATAACCTTCGTTAGCTGGCGCCGGTGTGGCCTTGCGAATCACGGTCCGTCACCCTTCACGCCAGCGCGCACCGGGGCCATCACCTACACTTACCCTGACCCCGTGCGCGCGCGCCTCTCTTGATTTGCACCTGCATGGTGAGTATCTTTATTCTGCCGCCTCCAGGACCCCCTTTTCGCGATGGTTGCCCCGCCGTGACGTGCTGTGCCCCGGTTCATGCGACCGCCTTCGTCCACGCGAATGTCATCGCAGGCAAGATCGTGAACAAAAAATGCCTCACCAAGGACCTCCCGCGCCGCTGGACGGAGCGCATCAGCCGCGCTGCCTCCGGCTTGGCGGGCACACGCTCCGGCGGCAGCACAGGCGGCGGCATGGGCGTCGGCGTCGGCGGCGCGGGCAGCCTCACCTTCGCATCGCCGTTCTGCCTGGCGCCCACGGGGCTGCTGACGGGGCTCAACAGCCCAGCGCGCAGCCTGAATGCCATCAGCGCCACCAACTCCGGCCTCCCCGCAGGCCCCCCGCAGGAGACACTATCCTGCTCCCCGCCGCAGCCCCCGCCCAGCCCGTTCGCCAACATGAGCTGGTGCAGCAGCGTCTCCGCCACGGGGATGCTGCCGGGCTCAGGGGGGTCCCTGCAGGACGCGGCCTCGAGCGGCACCACCGCCACGGGCCGCATGGCCGCGGCAGGCGCGGCGTCCGGCAGCCTCAGCGGCCTCGGCATGGCCCTCGGCGGCGGCCTGGCCGCCGACCTGTACCGCCCGGAGTTCAGCGAGGACGTCAAGGACATCCTGGAAGCGGAGTTCGACAGACTCGTCCGGGCGCCGCGCCTCCACCCGCTTGGGTCCGCAGCCTGGCGAGCGAGCAACTGGACGGCGTCGGGCCGACCCGCTGCCGCGCCCGCGGCGGCACCGCTGCCGCCGCCGCCGCCGCCCGCGCTCTCGCGCTCCTCCACCCTCCGTTCCGTCGCCAACTCCAACCTCAATTTCAACTTGGGGAGCTCCCGCACCACCTCCGGGGCGCCCGGCGCGCTGGCGGAAGGCCTCTCCCTGGAGCAGCTCAAGAAGCTCTTCGTCAATTTGGGGCAGGAGAAAGAGGACGCGGAGCTGCTCGTGGAGATGGTCGCGCGCGCGCACCGCATGCAGCTGAGCTCCGAAACCCAGCTGCCGTACAACGACCGGGAGCCGTTGGTGGTTAGTAAGGCGCTGCTGATCGACACGCTGCTGCGCGTGGCGCTGGGGGACCTCAGGGTGCCGTCGGCGGAGGAGATGCGGGCGCAGCAGGCGGCGGCGGCGGCAGCCGCGGCGGCGGCGGCGGAGCGGCCGAAGATGCGGCGGATGGCGTCAGCGGCCAGCACCACGCTTGAGGTGGGCGCGGGGCATGGCGGTGCGCAGAGCGGGTCAGAGCGGGTCTGGAGGGGATCTGGAGGGGGTGGCTTGGTGGATTGGCTGGACACACGGGCGGCAGACGGGCGGGCGTGAGGGGCCAGGCGCTGTCCCTTGCTGCCCCTACTGCAGTCCTGCGGTTCGGTTCGGGCAATCGGTTCGGGCAAAAGACGGGGCCCTGGGTCGGGGTCTCGGACCGTCGGACGTCGCGCGCGGTGGCCCGTTGGGGCCACGACAGGGCGGTTCCAGCAGCAAGGGGCATGTGCGCGCATGTTCCGACGGGGCCCGGCATGGCCCCGCAGTGTGTTGAGAACCCTCTGGGGTTTCAAAACGTTTAGGGTTTCAACGTTTTAGGGCTCTGCAGTCTGCGTTGCTTGCCCTCCTCGACCGGATGCCTTAGTTTCTGGTGTGTGGGAGATGTCAGAGAATGAGTATGTGGTTCCTGGTCTGGGCGTCCTGACACTCACATTGTGTTCCTGGCAGCCCGCCACGACTTTACTGATGCCGCCAAGCTGCGCACTCCCTAACATGCCGTACACACCGTGCATGCTGTACTACATGGCAGGCTCTGACCAACACCACCACCAAGCTGACCACCGTGTTTCGGCGGGCGGCCTCCATCTTCCGCAACCCGCTGTCGCGGTCGCCGTCCCTCATGGCGGCGCCCTCCCTGGAGTTCACCCCCTCATTGATGGCACCGGCTCTGGGCGGTACGGCAGGTACCGCAGGGGGTACGGCACTCGGCGGCGCACTGGATCCCCGCGCCAGCGTGGGCTCCTCGGTGATGTCCGTCGCGACGGCGAGGTCGTCCGTCACGTCCAAGGCCGAGAGGGTCAGGGTAGGTGGGGTAGGTGGGGTAGGTGGGGCTCAGCCCGCGGGTGCGTCATATGCCCTCATTTGTGTGTGTGTCCTTCTTTCTCTCCTTCTTTTTTCTCTCTCTCTCTCTCTCTCTCTCTCTCTCTCTCATACTCTCTCTCTCTCTCTCTCTCTCTCTCTCTCTCTCTCTCTCTCTCTCTCTCTCTCTCTCTCTCTCTCTCTCTCTCTCTCTCTCTTGAGTGCAACCCAGCCAAGGTCAGACCCTCCCACAGGCTCCACTCGCTCACCCCAAGACGACGCGGCTGTCGTTACCATCTGCCGCCCCTGCCCCCGCCCCTGACCCTGTCCTCCGCTGCCCAACGACTGCGCGTGCCTCCCTCCCTGGACGGCCCCAGGCGGCGCTGGCTAACCTGCCGCTGGGCCGGCTGCTCCAGTACGGCATCCAGCCCAGACTGACACCCGCGAACAGCAACACACCGCAGGGCGTTCCGGGCCTGGGGGAACCCACGGGTCCGGCGGGCGTCAGGGGCACAAGCAGGATGGCGGGCGGGCAGGGCCCAGGCGGTCATCAAGGCCCGTGGGTCAGCGGCGGCCTTGGACCCGTGGGTCGCGGCGGCGCCGGTGGCAGGCCAAGTGACGGCGGCGGCGGCGCGAACCCGACCCCGACGCCAGTCCCACAGGTCAGTGACATGGCGCGCACATTTGACTGCTGCCCATCTGCCCATCATGACGGAAGGTCAGCAGATGTCTATTCGCCAATGGGCGCCGTCGCGGGCCCTGTTTGTTGTCAACCCGCCAGCCAGCCAATGCCTGTCGCACTCACGGCCGGGTGCTTGCGGTCCTGGGGTACGTCCCTTGTAACGCTTACAAGTTGCACAATCGGACGGCCCGTTGGAACGCCCGGTCGGAACTACGGACCAGCCGTTCCAATGGGCCGTTCGACTATGCAACAGTAACGGTTCGCATGGAATGGCGACCCTCCATTGCTCGATAGTCTGTGGCAACTACGAAAGTAACGCGGGGCGTGTGTGCATGTACCCCCCGGGAACAAAGCAAAGCCTGGCCAATGTAATCCATACGGTAATCGGTAACGGCGCAGATGTATCGTACCGCAACGGCCCGTCGTGTGCTGTACGGCGCTGTACGACAGGTCACACAAGCATTCTTTAACGGTTACGGCAGCACCAGCACCAACACCAGCAGCCACGTCAACCCGGGTGCTGTCGGGGCAGTGGCGCGGGTTGGCGAGTGGAGTGGGTTTGGGGCTATGCCGTCTGTGTTCTCCATCCGGCGGGTTTCAGACGACCTGGACGACGACGATGACCTGGACAGCGACGACGACAGGGATCGCACCAACAGCGGCGACGACGGCGCGCACAGTGGCAGCAGCAGCGGCGGCGGCGGCGGCGGCCGCGGCCGCGGGGACGGTGGTGCTGGTGGCGGCCGCGGCGGCGGCATCAACGAACCCAACAGACCCAACGAACCCAACGAACTGGATCTGGATCCCGCGGACAGCCTGGGGATCCTGACGAGGCACGGCAACGGCAGCGGCCGTGACCGGGGCCTTACGCCCCTGGACGAGCATGCCGACGTGGACGCCGCCACCGACGGCGTCGGCGGGGGGGATCAGCGAGAGGCGGCGGCGGGGGCAGACACGTATGGGTACGGCACCGATACGTGCGTCCAGGGAGGCGGTGGTGGGGGCGAAGCGGGTGGCGTCGGGCGCGGCGCGCAGCAGGCGGTCGGTTCGCTGGGCCGGAGCCGGCGCGGCCGGTTTAATTCGGCGGAGGTGGAGGCGGCCATCGCCGCCGCGGCGGTGCGGTTCCAGCTCACCAAGGTACGGTATCGTACAGTCCCCCGTACAAGAGACGCTGGTCTACAGTCTATGGGCTTCGGTTTGTGCGGATGCTCACGGGACTCGGCTGGTTGCCGTCCGTACTTATTTGTACGCCGTACAGATATGCCGTACTGGATTTCCTACAGGGTCAAAGCCTCCGCCCCCACATAACCGTCATTCAGCACTCGAAAAATGCCGTAAATCCGTGGTCGAACCCTATCCAACCAACGGGACCGTACAGAGTAACGCAACAGCGGTGCTATTGGCGCCCACGTGGCTCGCTGCAACCTTGTGTCCGTACAGCCCTGCCGTACGGCCCTGCCGCACCCCACCGATCACTGCCTGCCTGCCTGCCTGCCTGCCCGCCTGCAGGCACACGCCTCGTCGTTCCGTACGACTGGGTTCGGCGGGGGCCCCCGGGAGAGCTCGCCGATGCTGGCGGGCGTCATCCTCGAGGAGCAGCAGGAGGAGGCGGCGGCGGCCGCGCGCGGCGGCGACTCCCTGGCCAGCTCCGCATACCACCTCCCCAGCAGCGCAGACACCGCGGACGACACCGCTGCTGCGAAGCCGCCGCCGCCGCCGCCGCCGCCGCCGCCGGCGGCCGCCGGCGGCCGCGCCGGCGGCCCACCCGAGTCCACCCGAGCCCAGGACTGCCTAGCGCCGTCCGGCACGTCCGCCGCCGCCGCGCCGCCGGCCGCGACCTGGCGTCGCGTCTTCTCACGGATGCGGCCCGGCACACGGTTCGGCGCGCCGGGCCGGAGGCCGGAACCAGGGCCGCCGGGGATGGCGCTGATGCCCCTGCCGCCGGCGCCGGCGCCGGTGGTGTCGCTGACGCTTGCGCCGGCAGACGAAGAGGAGCCCCTCCCTGGATTCGCCAGCAGCGTCGGCGGCGTCCCCAGATTCACCGGCTGGGCCGCCGCCAGGGGGACCGGTAACGGCACAGCCGAGCTGGTCCGCAGCGATGACCTGCGTACCGCGATGAGCGCTGCGAGCGCGATCAGCGATGTCGCGTCGGTGGCGGGCGACGACGCCGCGTCTCTGGCGGGCGGTTATGCGCCGTCGAGATTGGGCGCCGGGTACGGCGCCGGTGGCGTCCTGCTCGCCTCTGAGCTTTCGCAGGAGGTGCGGATCGCCATGGATTACGACGGCGGAGCGGCCGCGGCCGCCGCCGCCGCCGCGGCGGCGGCGGCGGGAGCAAGGCCTCCGTACATCAGCGACGGTGACGCGAAGGGTATCTCTGCTGGCAGCTGTGGCGGCGGCGGCGGTGGTGGCGGCGATGGTGACGTCAGCGTCCGTGACGAGCTGCAGAAGGGTGGTTTAGGGAGGAAGGAACATCAGGACGGCGACGGCGGCGGCGGCGGCGTGTCGTACAGCAACACCGGCTGGCTGTCGCACCTGTGGATCTTCCTCCAGCGCACGTGTGTGCAGGTGGGACGCAGGGAGCCATGCCGTACATCGTACACATTTTCCTAATGAGTAATCGTTCAATAGTTGAGAGCGATGGCGTGAACGGATCGCTCGCTTCGATGCTTGGAATCAGGCCAGAATAGCAACTTGTTGTACGACATGTACTGCTGAAATCACAAGGCACGTGCACTCAGCCTTATGCCCGTTCCCCCGCCCACGGGACCCACTGGATCCGTATCTGCCACCCCAAAACCAAAACCCAAACCAGGCGAGCCGCTCCTTCTGGCCGGTGACAGTGCTCGAGGTCTGTTTGCTGCTGGCGGCCGCCGGCGCTGTGGGCGCCAACCACGGCGCGCAGTGGGGCCCCACCGACGTGCCCAACCACGCGAGCATGGCCATGATGTGCCTTGCCGTACTTGCAGTCGTGCAACATCTCCGTACATTCACGACAAATAGCCTCGTACTGCGTCGCGAGCGGGGCGCCGGCCTGTCGCCCACCGCCTACTTCACGGCGCGCAGTCTGCTGGACGTCCCGTGGGTCCTGGCGGCGCCCGCCATCTTCACATTGCCGTACTACGTATTGACCGTACCGCGGGCGCCGTTTGTGGCGTACTACGCCATCAGCGTGGGTGTCTGGTGGTGGGCGTCAGGCCTGTCGTACCTCGTGTCTAACTCACCGTTAGTACCGCCCGCCGCTGCACCAACGGCTGCCGTACTCATCACCCTCATTGCCGGCGCTCTACTCAACGGCGCGAGCTCCCCATCCCTCGCGACGGCTCGCGGCACGTGGGCGGAGCCGCTGCTCGGCGTGTCGTACAACCGTTGGGCGTTGGAGGCGTTGACAGTCACGGAGTTGGATTACTACATGGAAACGCACCGGAACGTGATTGCCGTACTGTACCGCGAGAAGGGTATCTGCCACTTGGATGAGAACTTCGAGGGCGATCTCTCGAATGCTGACAGTGACGCATCAGGTGGTACGGCAATCACCCTCGTACAGCTGTCGTCCAACTTCACCCGTGGCTACTGCCAGCACGCGTGGCGTGATGCGCTTGTCGTACTCTTCTGCCTGGGCCTTGGGCTGCGCCTGATTGCCATGCTGGCACTCAAGTACGAATCCGACATCATCGTCTTCCGTGATACTGTCGTACTGTGGTGGCGGAAGCTGACGGGACGCCATCCCTGGCGGGCAGCCGCCGACACGGACTCGGAGTCGTCGTCGGCGGCGGTGACGGGCCCCGGGGCGGGCCCGGGGCCTGGTACACCGCCGCCACTGGCGACTGCCTCCTCGGCATCGCTTGCATCGATGGCCATGCTGACGCGCGGCATCGGCGAAACGCCCTCTGGGAACTCCGGCCGCCGGGCGATCAGTGCGCGGTGGAGTGACCCACGGGACGGCGTCGCCGTGCTGCAGCCGACGGCGTCTGCGGAGGGCATGCCGCTGCAGACCCATGGGTCGGCCAGCAGCGCCATTTCCTCATCGCCGCTGAGCGCCCACTACCAGTCACTGCTGTATCAGCAGCAGCACCAGCACCAGCACCAGCAGCACCCGCAGAAGCAAGGGCAGCTGAGAACGCATGGGGAGCTCCTCCGTGCGCGGCAGCGGGGTGGGGGCCGGCAGTGGCCTTCCTCGCCGGGTCTCAGTCCCCGGAGCTCCTGCGGCCTTCCGCCCGGCAAGTCCGGGGAACTGCAGCAGCTGCGGCCGACGCAGCAGCCCCCGTTCCACTGGTCGGGCGACCCCTCCTCGCCGCTGTCCCCGCGCAGCACCGCCCCGGCGCCTGAGACGCCGCTGGCGGGAAATCCCGTCGAGCGGCGGAGCCCGCTTGGACTGGGGATGGAACCGGAGGCGGCAGTGACAGCGTCGCACTCTCAGGAGCCGACGGCGGCGGCGGCGGCGGCGGCGCTGACGGGCCCTGCCGCCGACGTGGCGACCCCGGTATACCCTACCCTGAGCCGCCTGTCGCCCGTGACTATGCTGTACGACCCGTACGACACCGCGACGCCGCAGCGTGGGTAGGCGTAAATGTTCTCCCTGTGTCCCTATCTGTGGCCTCACGTGTATATGTTCGTGGCGGAGTGGGGGAGAGCTTGCCTTGATGAAGGGCGGTGCTTAAGGCTGTGGCAATAGTTATAGCAGCAGGAGCAGCAGCAGCAGCAGCAGCATACATAAACGCAGGAGCAACAGGTAGACCAGCGCAGGAGGAGCTGGCAGGTGGATGGAAACTTACGGGGGCGAATGGGGAACGAAGAACGAAGAGGCGGCGCAATGGCCGGACCGCAAGGAAGGGAGGGGAGGAATAGCGCTGACGTGCGCGTCGGAGAACGAGGAGGAAGTTGTTGCGTGCCGGCGGGGCGTGGTAGGTGCGCATGAAGGCCCGTGCCCGCGCTAGTGGCTAATCGGGTTTCTGAGCGATGCGGGGTGCGGGGTGCGGGGCGTGGTTGTCAGGGAGCTGCGGCCAAGCTGGAGGCACTCAGCAGGCGTTGAAGCATGGCGGAGTTTAATATTTGTTGTGTAAGCACATTGTTGGTAAAACTCATTATTTCGATGGGCCATTGTTGTACGGGGGCCGGACCGGCGGCCTGCTGTTTCCAGGCAGCACTGCGGCTGAAAGGTAGCTAAGGACTGGCCTAATGATGCTGTGTCGTCAGCCGTCCGCGGCTTCGTTCCTTGCTTGTCGTGCCTAGATAGTTCGGGCTGCAGCAGCTTGCTGTGAGTGGCTGTTTCGGGCTGCGCCGTGCTGCGGCCTTTTGGGCGCGGCACCGTGCTGTGGATGTTTCGGGCGGCACCCGAAGCAATCAAACCAGGTGGCCAGATCGCGAGGGGACGTACGCCTACTTGGGGTAGGGCTGTGCATGCATCTTGAGACTGGCGAGGCGTCCTGCGGGCGGGCGTGCTGAGTAGGTAGTCAGTGTGCAGGTAGGTAGTCAGTTGTAGATAGTCAGGCCGTTAGGGACTCTAGGAAAGATGAAAGGATGGATCGATGCTCGGAAAAGCGCAGAAACAGCGAGCGGGGGGCCATGCGAGGCAGCGAGCGGGGGGTTAGGGAGAGGCAGCGAGCGGGGGTTAGGGAGAGGCAGAGAGCGGGGGTTAGGAAGAGGCAGCGAGGCGGGGGACAAGCGGCGGGCGGGTCCGATGCATGGGGTGCATGTCAACCAGCCCGTGCCGCACCGTGTCCGGATTTTATCCTACATTCGTACATAAAATACTTAACTGCAAAAGAGTCCTTTATCACCCGCCAAGACCTTTCGTTCTATTTGGGCGCAAGACGCCTCAGTGCAGGTGCGGCGCATTCGTTGGAGTCGCTCGTACGTGGCTTACTTCATTAGCTGGCGTGTGTGGGCCTTCTGCCGTACACGCGCACGTAAGAGGTAGAGCTTGCGTGTGGTGTGGCGTGCGTGCGCGCAGACACGCAGCACAGTACGTCAATGTTATCGCGGTGCATGCACTCGTCCAATAATCGTACACATTCTTGTGCTGGAGGGGCGTGCAGACAGCCAGAAGCCGAGGGAGGGCGTCGCTGGCCGGTGTTGTGGCTGTTGGTTGGTGGTTGGTGGAATGCGCGAGTTGGTAGCCAGGAGGAAATAAAGTGCATAGGTGCCGTAATCCATGAAATTTTTCCAAAGTCATAGATGGCTTGAAGGGAACTGGCGTGGATTGTCGTTTCTTGAGCACTGGTAGATAGGCCGGTTTTGCAAAACTAGAAAGCTAGACGCCGCGGGATTTAAGGCCGCTAAGCCCAAGGGGCGGTCGGGCATTATCATTGTAGGTGATGAGGACATGCATGGTGATGCGCGCTCCATCCGGGCTCTGCCCGCCGCAGAAGGAAGCAAGCCCGGCGGAAGGTCCGTCTCTCCATCCCCCTATCGCTCCGGGAAACTGCGTGTGTTTGATGGAGCCGTCGGCGGCCGGCGTGTCGCGGTAGGTGGAGTTGGGTGGTGGTGGTGGTCGTCGTCGTCGAACAGTCTGGAACAGTCTGGAATCCGGGATGGAGACACGAAGCAGGAAGCACCCTCCCTGGAGCCTGACGCCGCCGGCTGCTGTACACTGCGATGCTGCAGCAGCCATGGAACAATGGAAGATAAGAGCGGGGTACGTACGTAACGGATGGATTGATACCGAAAAGAGTTAGCTGCAGCGTGCGCCTACCTTTCGGTTGCTGCAAACATCATTATTCCCTCACAGCACGTCTGTAATTGCAAGAGGTAGTGGCGTTCGAAAGTCGCGGCCACAGTTTTATGCGAAGACCCGGCCTCATCAAGCGATGGAGCTGGGCGCGTGCATAGATTACTTCGGAGAGCTGGCGCGAGATCGCAGGCAGGCAGGCAGGCGACGTGCCGGTCGCATTATTGTTTTAGGTACGCACTACATACGGCAGGGTTGCTTGGTGTGCGATGCATACTGCGATACTGCAGCTGTTGCTGTTGCTGTTGTTGTTGTTGCTGCCGCTGCTGCTGCTGCCTGACTGACTGACTAATGCCCTCTCGCTCGGCGGGTGTCCCTAGATGGGCTATCTAGCGAGGGCGCAATCAACGAGGCAGGGCGCTACGGCAGTTTGCACGTATGTGCTAACGTGGAGAAGAGCCCCGCCCAACCCAAGCCAAGGACCACGCACGTATGTATGTGCGTTCGTTGCTCGTCGTTCAACGACGTCCGTCTTAATTGCCCGCGAAGCCTGGCCAGCAGCCAAGGGTTTTTGTTCAATTTGAGCAAAAGTAGTTTTGGGAGATAGAATCGAGCGGCGGACCTGCAGCAGTTGAGGATGTGGACTCGTCTGTTTGCAATCGACAGCATTCGCGACTGCTAGCTAGCTGGCAGGCCGTTCGTGCGCGCGCGCCCGCGTGCTGCGCTGTATGTGTTGCTCGGCGGCGTATTACAATTCGCGCGTGAGGGATCGGCGGATCGAACAAATGAGCAAGCAAGCAAGCACTGCTGCAACAGTCCATCAGAGCGAGGCACGCGGAGCATGTGTGGGCTTCGCAAGATTGCGGCAAACCCCTTTGTTTCAGCATGCAGTGCGCGCTACTGACATTGTTGGATACAATGCGTGCCGCGCGAGGTAGCTAGCCTGATGTAACGCGCGCGTGCCGCGGTCCACACGCACCGCCCCCACGTGAATGAATGAATGTTACAGCCCCAACGGGATCATCGGTGTATACCAGAGCAAGCCCCAGTAGGCCCCACCGCCAAGGCGGCAGGTCCCACGTGTGCGTTCGTACTCACCGCCGGTATGTCTCACTCTCACGTCTTACCGCGTCCCAGTGGCTGGTGAAATGTGTATCCAGCCAGCTTCCGCCCAGCGAGAGGTGATGATGAGAGCCTCCGTCTACAAGCAACAACGCCATACATCCAACTTGGGGTACTTACTTACCTGGCACATCCCGCCGTCCCGGGGACGGACCCCGGGGGCTCACTCGTGTTGGAGACGGCTACGGAAGTGGCGGCGGGCAACACTGCGCGCGGGGCCCCGGGATGGTTGACTCATGCATGCTCCCCGCACGCACCGCACGCACCGCACGCACCGCACGCACCGCACGCACCGCACGCACCGCACGCACCGCACGCACGCACGCACGCACTGCACATTGCGACATGGGGTCCATAGACGCATAGAGTGCACCACGACTGCTGCGCTACCCCCCGTGCACAAGCGCACTTACATCTCCTCCCCTCCGGCATGCATGTGATCCGTCCGGCGGCTTCCTGCGACGAGATGGGCAGCTCGCGCGGTCAAGGCGCGGTCTGTTGGGACGGACTCGGGGAGGGTGTGGTCGGCGCCCCATCAACGGGAGGCGCGACGACGCAGCACGGAGCGACGGAGATCGGTTCGGCTCTTAAATTAACGCATTTTTAAAGCAACGCATGTACGGCATGCGCATATTACCTCGCGACTCGCGCGGGGTGGGGTGGGGTGGGGTGGGGGGGTCAGGCCCATCCTCAGTGTCCTCAAGAGGACAAATCAAGTGAGTAATGCTGGCGTAGGGAGTGGGGTCCACTGCAACTAACACCATCAATATATAATAACATGGAAAAAATTGGAAAGATAGGAAAGGCGATGAACGCTATGCGGTGCTTGGTCTGCGGGGTATCTGCCTGCCGCGCAGAACGCTTTTGGTACGGGAACGAAGCTGTTGAGTAGGGAGCGAGGTCTTTGGCCGTCTGATCCTGGTCTGATGATGGGTTGATGGCCCCGACGCTGTGCTGGAATGATGAATGATTGTCACAGTAGACCCCTTCTTAGCCTCAATGCCAGCAGCTGGAATGCATCTGATGCGCCCGCCAGCGGCGAATCATGTCGCAAGTGTAGGCGTGTTGCCGCACGCAGGCCGCCCAAGCATTGGTTAGCGTTGCATAGATGGGGGCACAGTAGCTAACCAATTTCTTAACCCTAGGAAGCCTCGCCCGCCATTGTGGATGGGTAGGCCGTTTCATTTCTGCGTTCTTCGGTGTACTGTACTGCTGCACGACTCGTGCCCGTTCGTCCATCGTGGCACAGGGACGGAGCGCCCTAATACCACGAGAAGGGCCTACGGCAATCCCGCTTTTTGTTTTGTGTAGGTTTGATGAAAGGATGTGAAGAAGGGCGTAGGGGGCCGATCGCGTCACTTGATTGAAAGAGAGCATGAATCCTCATGAATGCTGAATACATTTCGGCGAAGCAGGGTGTATCGATGTAGACGACGTCCACATGGTAGCATGTCGACTGGACGAAGGTCCAGTCGGTCCGTGGCGACGCATGACACCGGCAATGCCAAGAACCACACTATCATCCGCGCATTGCCGCAGTCCTCCTACTTTGACCGGCGCACTGCCCACCAGGACCGCCGCCGGTGCCACCTCCGCCCCGCCCCCAACGTCGTCTTAGCGGCATATGCCAACATTCGTACGTGGAGGCAATGCAGGGGTTCTTCCAGGCCCCATCTGCACCTGTTTCGTTGGACCTCTCGGGCCAAGCCCGACTTTGCCTGATACCATCTGCATTTCGGACCTTCTCGGGGCATGTACAACCCACCCATGTCCAAACGCACGCATCCCGGACCCCTCCCGGTAATCCACCTATACCTGGAAAACCCCCAACAGCATCCCATCCATGCTTTGGGGCAATGTACGTCGCAAAGGCTTACCGTACCCGGGCCCGACCCCGTCTGTAACCTTCAAAGTGCAGGAATATCCCCCATTGGCACCCAACCTGACCCCTGCCGAAGTGCTATCTGTACCTGCTGGCATGCCCCCAGCGACCGCATCCCCACCCGGGCCTAATCCCATCTGCACCTCACCAATTCTAGGGGCAAGCGTCACCCATGCCCGAAACACCATCTGCACCTGGTAAACCCCCGACAGCATCTCAATCTCAATGTGAAGGCACCAGCACAGTCCGCCCCGGGACCTCGAACCCCGCCTCACATCACCCCGATCGACAATACCAATGACAACACTGACGTCGTCTGATCCCTTTTGGGGTCGGCATTCACAGTCACTCATCTCGTCCTTGACATCTAGGCCTCTTTCTTACCTTATTCATTCCTCATTCGCACTGATCAATCAGTTTTCATCGGACGTCCGAGTTTTGCAACTCCAATAACGGTCAGGTTCATTCCGTAAGAGGAAGGTCTCCGCAGCCAAAAATGCGCGGACCCCGTGAAAGGGATCCGTCATCGGTGCCTCACGGGGGAAACCCCGCGAGCTGCGACACCCCACCGACAAAGCAGCGAGGCATCCTCGCACTACATCGCTGTGAAAAGCGAACGTGGACGGGAACCCGCCAGCAGAACCACCCAAACACGCAGAGACTGCCAGCGGGACAGCACTACCTATGGGGCAAGAGCGACGCACCACAGTCGCACCGGGAACGGATCAAGCAGAACATGGGGGAAGTCGCCCGCACAGGCACCCCAAGGTCCAGTGCCCGCACCCCGGACGCGTCCTGTGCCGCTGAAGCTTGAGGTCCTGGACGCCCACGCCTGGCTCATGACGATGTGCGGCAGTCGCTGGCAGGAAGCCCCTCACACACCGCGTGGTGGCTTCCCCACCACCCGCCGCGGGAAACTTCCCGCTGCAGCCACACCGGGCCACCGCCGCGGGGCGCATATGGGAGTTGCCCATTTGCAGAGGCAATGCTGGGGCCATCCCAAGGCCCATCGGCACCTGCCATCCCTATCCATCCATCAGGCCAAGACCATCCTGACCTAAATCCATCTGAATCCCAGCCTTCTCGGGGTACACCCAACCCATGCCGCCCTCCCTAAGTGCTACTCGTGCCTGCTGGCATGCCCGGCATGCCCAGCTTCTGCCTGCTGTTGATCCCCACCATGTCCAACCCACCTGACCCTATCCCTGCTTGGGGCCCACCTCGCCTTGGCTGGAACATTATAAATCAGTGTCTCACCGTGTTGCAAAGCTCAAGCACCCCATACTTCCCCCTCGCGTGACCCCATCTGCAAACCATGTGGACCCAGCCCGTGGCCGACGCACCCGACCCGTCCATCCGCCATCCAAGGGCCCCACGAGCCCTAACACTGCACCTACCCGTGCATAACCTCAGGACTGTATTGCCCAGCTTCTGCCTATTTATTGTTGTCTTCTGAACTACAGGTTTGCCACCAGGTGCCATCCTACCTCAACTTTCTTCTTGTGGAATTCTTAGCAGTTACCGTATGTCAAAACGCCGTAACATTTATTTGGGCTGACTTCCTATCTTTAAAATGGCGCGCTTCTGGTTCCCCAATTGCGAACAGTCATCAACTTCGGCCCAAACAAATGTCAACGCGCTCGCAAACCTGTCAATTCAATGCACCTGTTTACGCTCTATCGTTGCGCTAACCGAACCTGGCGAAGGGCCTTGATTTCCTCCATGTCCCTCGGTTACGCGTACCTCACTGGAACCAATACGCTGGAACCCAAACAAATGCCAGAAGCGCACCCAACTCTTTCAGTCAAACGCAATTCATTCTCGTTATCGTGATGGCGCCCAAATCCGTCGCTGCCCCTCCATTTCCTCAACGTCCCTCGCTCAGTACCCGGTTTTTCCAACGGAAAAGAGGGTTATAGCCCAGGGGACAGTTGGGCCTTATGTCGCACCCGTATGTGGGCCCCTGTACAAC
The DNA here is from genome assembly GCA_003117195.1 of Eudorina sp. 2006-703-Eu-15. NCBI lineage: Eukaryota > Viridiplantae > Chlorophyta > Chlorophyceae > Chlamydomonadales > Volvocaceae > Eudorina > Eudorina sp. 2006-703-Eu-15. The sequence goes on along the minus strand of BDSI01000094.1, from coordinate 447,941 downwards.
CCTCTTTTCCGTAAAATAATTCATGGGCTATAACCCTCTTTTCCGTAAAATAATTCATGAACTTGTACCCGGTTTTTCCAACAAGTTCATGAATTATTTATGCCACAAAAAACTTCGCTGACTGTTTGCCTTGCCCTGGGGCTGTGGGGCAGACAGGTCACGGCATACGACCGTTGGGATCGTTACGGTAAACGTAATAAAATAGATTCTGACGACGCGTTCAAGCACAAATTTTATTTATGTTTTGTTTCATAGCACCTCTCAGAACAGGTCAGTAATGATTGCGTTTCCTGGTCAAGCGCCCTGTCCAATTCTAGTCACGGAAACTCGAACAAGACCTACTTGACAAAATCTTTCAGACTTTTAAAAGATAGATGACAGGGCGTGGTCGCATAGCATATTGCAAATGAAAGGGAGCGTTCGACAGCATGTTCATCTGTGGCAGCGCTCCCTGCCGGGAATTCTCGTAATCTTCATGGTGAGACTAAGCGTGGTTAGTCTGGGACGCGGTAGAATCGGGCCGCTGCGTGCCGAAATGTTAACCTCCGCTTTGCTCAGCGCTCTTAAAGTCCTTGCGAGACGGGCTTGCATGATATTCAGCAAACATTATAACATCTTATTTTCAAATTACTTATATGTACATGACCGCGTGCTCGTGGAGTTACGCCGAGCTGTACGCTTAGTATGGCCACGGACTTAAGAGTTCGCAGCATGATAGTTCTGACATAATATATATGTTGATATTGTTCCATGCATATAATGGCGGAGAGCGAGGTCCCCAGTCTTCGGATGCTCTTACTTGTCGTTGCAGGTCGGATTTGCTGCGCCGGAAGAGCGCCCTTGCGTTGCCGATTACAATTGTCCTGCCGAAAGGTAACTGTACTCTTGTACGCATCATCGATTTGAATCGCTCGAGGTTCGGTCACGGATGTCACGGACGACTATGGTCAACATTATTACATAACACCCGCAAAGTCGATTGGAATGATGACTACATACAGATTTCTGATATCGTTTCGATGCAGTCATGCACTCATGCTGGTTCTGAAGCACACATTACAAAAACGCGTGAAGCCTCGCTTCTTGACGTGAACTCTGTTTTGAATTCTTTTCACACATTATGCATGTCTACGCGATAATAGGCCAGCGCGATACCAGCCACTTCTGCAGGGTTGCTCAGTGGTGGACTGTCCGGTCTTGTCCAACTTGCCCCGACAGCCACGTGATGAGTATCCACCTGTCGTATCAACAACCCCTACCGAATGCGTCGCACACATCCACCTTGACCTGCCCGCCCATCACCTCGTAAAAAGCCGCCTGCCGCCTGCGGAAATTGAATGAATGAATGGATGAATGTTACAGCGGACCCCCAAAAGGGACCATCAGTTGACAGTGACGCGCCCACCCGCCGCCTGCTCCGTCGCTCGCCAGGTTCTGCACCGGGTCCTCCGTGGCCCCGCTTCTCCCCATCAGGGGCACCTGCGTGAGCTGTTGGCAGTGCTGCCTCCTCCCTGGAGTGTTTAGCGCAGCGACATGCAGCAGGTACATGCATATGCGCGGGGCGCGTGCGTGGCGATCCGACAAACCAGCGATGGCGCTGCGTACCGTAACAAAGCAGGAGGCTGCGCGCGGCTGTCACCGGTGACCCGCGGGGTCCATTGTTACGGTTCCATTAACTAGGGTTTCACTAACATAGCAAGCGCTGCGCGGCGTGACTTGCTTGGTCACGTGCACGCAAGGGCATCTTGGCCAATCGGGCGACGGGTGCGCCTGGACCCCATCATCAGCACGACACATACACTTCACGATAACTTGGGCTGCCGGATGGCATTCTCATGACACGGTGTCAGTTCGTTACTTGCCTATCAGCTTGCGAATGCCACCAACCGAACCAGGGCGCGCTGTCTTCTGCTTGATCCTGAATAGCAAACGCAACCCTTTCGCAGTCGGTGCGGCTGCGCCGCCTCACAGCCCTGCTGGGTGGACACGGACTGCGGCCCCGGCGAGTTCTGCGCCGTGCTCCGCTCCCGGTCCGAGCTGCCCACCTGCCAGACCTGCGTGCGGTGCACCACCCACTCGCTCGCCTGGAGCGGCTCCTGCGCCTCCGCCTGCCCCTCGGCGGCGCTGGAGGACAACGCAGTGGCGGAGGCGGCGGCGGCGCAGTACGTCTTCGCGGCGTTCGCCATCCGGGAGCACCCAGTTGCCGCGGCGGGGATGGCGCTGTCGCCCGAGGACGGTGTCGTACGGGTCACGGAGGTGGGTATGTGTGTGTATGTGGAGGGGGGCCCCGGAGCCCGGACGAACCCGGCTCCGCATCTTGGGTCCATGTGTCGAGCAACGACGACATGCGGTCATGGACGCGCGTTCCTCGTCAGCGACGCTCCCAGTACATACCATAATACATAAATCTGCGCGACCGCAAACAGCGCAGTGCAGTGCAGTGCAACGTGGGCCGTACTCTCTCCATTTTCGCTCACCGGCCGCGGAGCACACATCCGTCGGCCTCTGCCTCCAAGTGAAGCTGATTAACGAACCCGGCGGTAACAACTACATACGGGGCCTTTGGACCGCATCCGCACGAACCGCTGACCGCTGACGCTGCAGTGACCAGCCCCACTACTCATACCCAGCCCCCCATACATGTGCCCGGGCTTATTTGTTCCTGGATTTGGTGTCTGTTAATGCGGTAACTCATGCACCCATCCATCCCCAGGCGGCGCTGTTGGCACTGCTGGGCGACCTGCCCCCTCACTTCTTGGGCGCGCTGGTGCCTGCTCCCGTACCTGCTGCTGCGGCTGGCGCGCCCGACGTCCCGGCGGCGGGAATGCGCGGCGGCCAGCAAGCGCGGGTCACGAGCCTGGCGGTGAGCGAGCCCCCATTCATCTGGCATCTGGCATCTGGGGGATCCACGAAATGACCCCCTGCCCACTTCATGGCCCCCACAAACCGGCATCGTCCGTCTGCTTCGCTTACTTTTGACTGTATATGATGGCATCATCGCGATGCCATCCGCCTGCTGCCGCACGATGATGACGATGACCAGCTGTACCGTCATTGACCATCACGCTGCGGCATTGGTGCGGTTCGGACTGCTGCCTCGCGCACCGACCGACCCGTTATTTTGGTTTCATCAGCAGAGCGGCCTCATCACCCGGCAGGACCGCTCTCCTCTTGAGGCGTGACACGGCTTGGTCTCATCTATCTGCCGCGCCGTCCACCCTTCCACCCTCGCTCCGTTCAGGCGTTCGCAGAGCGCTTGGCCGCGTTCGCACCCACCCGCGACCTCCTGTGCCCGCAGCTGCCCGCAGCGGTAGTGCCGGCGGCCGCAGCAGCCCCGCCGCCGACGACCTCCTCCCCTGCTGGCACCGCCGCGGCGGCCTCCACCGCCGCGACCTTTGCCGCTGCAGCAGCAGCGACTGTGCCTGCGGGCTGTCCTTGCAATGCGACAGCCGCAGCGACCAATTTCAGGTAGCAGTTTCCTATCTTCATTGCATGGCACTTTGAATGCATGGGAATGCGCGACTGTACGGCGGTTTGACCCCGCCCCGTCACATACAATGAATGCAACCGTTACGAAGACGGTGGACCCTGCGTACCGACCGGGCGTTCCAACGGGCCCAGATACAATTGTATGTACGACAGGCCCACGTGCATGGCAAATCTGGTCTCGCTGGCAGCCTGTCCTGCGTGCGGAATTCACTGGCGGCGCGGCAGCCATTGCTCGCTGCGAGCATCCCCCATTCACCGACTCCCGCCGCCTCCCTCCTCCTTACGTGTGTATGTAGGTGTCCCGCGGGTCATCGCTGCTCGCCGCGCGCCTGGCTGTCCCTCCCTGCCGACCTGGTGACGCTGGGCGGCACAGCGCTGCTGCAGGTGGGTGGGTAGCTAGGTGCGTGTCGAGGTCGCCTCCTCAGAACGAAGTCGCAGTGCCACGTCCGGCAATAAGGGAGGGAACTCACAGCACAGGTTGGTAGTGCATGTGCGCGGCCGCAATGCATGGTTGCCGGCGCTCTTGTGGAATGGGATGGGTGGGTCGGTGGGATGGGTGGCACGTCTTGCTATCGGACGTGCAACTAACTCAGTACGGCCTGCAAGGTGCTCGTACGTCCCTATAGTAAGTACGACACGTCTGCGGCGGCGGAACATCACTCTCAACGAACTTGGTTGGTTTCTGGAACTTTTAAAGTTTTGAGTTTTGCAATTGGTGCAAGTACATGTGTGACTCCGTCCCTCGTCTATCTCCGCGTCTGTCCCCCCGCCAGGCGCGCTGTGAGCCCTGTCCCCCCGGCAGCTATTGCCCCGAGGGCACCTTCGTGGAGGAGCAGGACAGTACGAACTACATGGCCGTACTGAGCTGCCCGGGAGGGCACTACTGTCCCACACCCGCTGAGCTGTACGAGTGCCCCGCCGGGTCCTACTGCCCGACTGGCATGACCACCAATATCACTTGCGAGTACACCAGCTTCCTGTCTGCAAAGGTTAGTCGCCCGCCCGTCCGCAGGTGATGAAGAGTAGCTAGCAGGGGGTTGGCGGAGTTCGTTGCTTGTCTACTCGGCCACCTTTGAACGAACTGCGTTACAGGGACGGAAATGAGGGGGTTCGTTCCCTAGGGCGTGCGTTGATGCCGCAACACTTGCCCTGTGAGGATGTCTGGAGTCGCGGGAAGCACGACGTGACTGCTCAACGCATCCCCGCAGCACCCAGTGGTGAGGGGGCGTCCAGGGTTGGCCGCGGTATGCCACGGAAGCCGGCAGTTCCATCTGTATATTCATCTATCGATCGATCGATCTACCTAAAGTATCTATCTATCTATATACACGGCCCGGGAGCCTACCTTCGAACCAACGCACGGGGCAACGGCGGAGAAACTCCTGCTGACAGAGCTGAAATTGCACTACTGCAGGTACTTGTCCGTGATAATGAGCATGCTTCCAAGCAATGACCCTCACACTACTGCTGCCGTTGCTTGTGCACCCCGCCGCCGGCTCGCTCGCTCGCGGGTTGCAGGTGCTCCCTGCTGCCGGCTCCCTGTTCGGCGACGTCTTGGAGGACCTGCTGGAGAGGCTGGTGCGTGACAGGGAGCCTCTGCGGGGGAACCACTGCGCCAACGGCTCGTGGGTGCCTGATCAGAGCTGCAGGTACGTACGTACGGTATATGCGCCAGCCACATGCACCCGTACTTGACGCACACACATACACATGCACATACACACACAGCATCCGCTCGCTGCAATCTCCGGTTCACGGCGACCGCTGCGGCACGCCGTGATGGTGCGCGGGTGCAGGTGTTGCAGGCACACACACACACACACACACACACACACACACACACACACACACACACACACACACACACAGGGCGTCTCTTATCTACACACGGGGGCCCGCGTTGTACCCGTTACAAACACACACAGGGGAGGTCTACCTTGTACCCGTTACAAAAGCAAACACATACAACACACACCCGCTTGCGTGGACCCGCACCCGTGTGACGAGGAGCTACGTTGTGGCAAACGCGAATCCGCCCTGCCCGTACTCCCCTGCCATGCATCGCGAGCCGCAGGGCCGGCTACTACTGCCCCGACCCGTCCCTGGAGCTCCTGTGCCCGCCGGGGCATTACTGCCGTGCCGAGAGCATCGCGCCCGTGGCCTGCCCGCCGCTGACGCTGTGCGGTGCCGGTTCCGGAGCGCCCGCCATCTGGCCCGCGGTGGTGGCCATCTTCTGCGGCCTTGCGCTCTCGGTGCTGGTGATGGGACTCATAGTGGCGGGCATGGACACAAGCAACACGCAGGCCCTGCGTAGCAAGGCTGATCAGGACAAACGATCCGGGGCGGCGCGCACGATGTGGCGCTTCATAGGTGAGCAGGCAAGCAGGCAACTACTAACCAGCCATAACCTGCATTACATGTATGTGGCCATCAACGGCAGCAAGCGCGTGCACACGCACGGTAGTCATCGGAGGGAAAAAGATGGCGCTGCGCCCACTGCCCAGCTGGTGGCGGGGGACGAGCATACATCTGCTTGCTTGCAGATCATTGCCGGGTGGATTGGCTTTCTAGCTGCAGTAGCCCCCGGGGGTTTGGGGCTGGAGGGCTGGTACGCAGACAGAGCTGGGAGCGGCGCGGCCGCTGGATACCGGTAATGGAAGTGATGTGATTCTCACGAGGGTCGGTGTTCCGGGCTCCTCAATGGGCACTCGGCAAGCGTCCTCTGGAGCCGTACACACCAAACACAAGCAACTTGCACCACGAGAGGGCATGGGTACCTTGCAAAAGAGAGGTACGCTGGCTACGTCGGTTACTTCATTCCGCCCAGTGATGCAAAAGAGAGGTACGCTGGCTACGTTGGTTACTTCATTCTGCCCAGTGATGCATATGCCTCGCCTGCTGGCAAGCAAGCAAGAGGTAGGCTTTAACGCCTGCGCTATCTAGCTCCATTCATGATGGTCGCGTATCCTCCTTGGGTGCATACCTACGGGTCCTGTTTACATTTGCCACACGAACGCCGCGCGCCGTGCATATGTCGCTTACCTGCCATGCATCCGAAGCAAGCGCCGTGCATGTATGTGCCGCGTGCCATCCGCAGCGCGTTTTAACGGCGGCCACATCACGCCTGCGACGCGGAGTGTTTGGCGGGTGCAGCCTCGGAAGCTGGAGCTGACGGACGTCAAATGGGCGGGGCCCGGCAGGGGCTCGGGCCAGCCCGTGCTGGAGGGGGTTACGGGTGAGAACGACCCGGTGATGGGCGGCAGCAGGTCTGTGTATCGCCGCCGTGCGTCTGTATGTCAGCATGCATACATGCTACAGCGTCGCCAGGCCTTGCTGCTCTTCGTTTGCAACCGGTGCACCGCGCGGCGCACACGCAATGGAGGCTGCCTCGTTCCGCCGTACATGACTAATAATTCGTAAGGGACGATGAGACTGCTGTGCACGCAGCATCGGTCAATCAGCAACACTTTCTCGCAGCAGCAGTTTTCGCACGCACCGACCGCTACAAGCAACTTTGTGCTTTTGCTTGGGAAAGATCATCAATGGTGTCCAGAAATGAAGGTCACTTTTCGCTGATTGAGCCAGCACTGTTATGGATTGATCCAATCGCCTCTCGGATTTTTTGCCGCCACCTACAAGGCGTTTTCGAGCCCGGCCACCTGTCCGCCATCCTGGGCCCCTCCGGCTGCGGCAAGTCAAGTCTATTGGCGCTGCTGGCGGGCCGCGCCACCCACTGGCCGCTTGACGGCGGGGAGGTGCGGGTCAACGGCGCAAAGGTCACCAACCCGGGGGATCTAAAGAGAGTGACGGGGTTCGTGCCGCAAGACGACATCCTTTGCTCCGAGCTTACTGTACAGTGAGTGTATTGGTGGTTGGGCCACACGAGGAATCGCGGCAGGGGCGGGGCCGGTTGCTTGCCTGCTGCTGGCTTTGGCACGGGTGCGGGGGAGCGGACCATTATCATTGATTTAATGCAAACACTGCAAAGACAATCAAGCAGCCAGACTACATCTCTAGCACGAACGCATAGAGGGGTGCGAACACGGAAAGGAAGGACTCGCGTAGAGCACGAGGTCCACGCACGTTCCGGCCCGCCGACCCGACCCTGCCCGACGACGAAACCCAACCCCACAAAACCCTAGCTAGCTCCAACCCAACCCTAACCAACCCCAACCAACCCCAACCAACCCTAACCAACCTTTGCATGGGCGGGGACCATACATGACCTCACAGGGAGAACCTCAAGTTCAGCGCAGCACTGAGGTTGCCTCACCTGGCAGCTGGACGAGGCAAGGCCCCAGATCTTGGGGCCACGGCACCTGCGGCTGCGCTACCGAGACCGCCCAGCAGCGCACCGAGACTCTCGGGGCCCCAAGTTCTTTCCAGCCCTCCAAATCCCGTCAGCTCTCAAATGGTCCAACACCCCATAGCTCCGACGACCCCCAAGCCCTCCGGGGATCTCCCAATCGGCGGGAACGAGTACGGCAGCACGAAGCTCGGGGCCAGCCACAGCAGGCTGGGCGGGGTCGGTACGGCAGCTGCCGTACATTCAGGTACGGAGGAGAGAAGGTTGCTCATTGAGGAAGTGCTTGGGATGCTGGATCTTAAGATGCTCCGGAACCAACGAGTGGGGAGCATCAGTGACAGGAGCCTGAGCGGCGGCCAGCGAAAGGTGCGTAGGGGAGAGACACGTCCCTTGTCCGTAGATACGAGGTAGCTAGGGGGCGCCGTACCTCGTTGGCAACTTGTCACGTGACAAGATAGGTGCATGATGCACGTGATGCACGTGAACGCATACACAGCTAGCGACAATCTTCTTTTGTTGGCCATCAATCACACGCCTTGTGATTTGCCAGCGTTGAAGCCGTGTTCGACCATTTGCGAAGTTCCACGTTTACTGTGAACCTGCTGCGAAGGTGTCGGCGGGACCGCGCGGCCGCCGGCGGCCTGCGGGTGGTGCCGACGAGAAATAATGTGTCATCAGCAGCGGCCTGCTCGCGGGCGAGTCACAAGCACGCGTGGCGCGTGGTGGCATTACTATTCCTTGCCTCACTGACATATCACAGCACGTGCCACGCAACGTAATAATCTTTGTCGTCAACTACCCGGCCGGCCGAATGATACGTTGATACCCCTGCCTTTGTCTATCTCCGTTGCGTGCAAAGCGCGTCAACATCGGCGTGGAGCTGGTGGCGCGGCCCCCTGTGCTGCTGCTGGACGAGCCCACCAGCGGGCTGGTGGGTGCACGGCGACATGCAAAGAAACCCTGCTGTGCGGCATCTTCGTTCGTTCAGTCGTTGCTTTTCTTACGAATACCGTACAGTCCTGTACGACCATGTACTACTGCCTCACTCGTGATATCACTCGTGATACACTCGTGATCCGCTCGTCGTATCCGTGGATGCAGTGTTGTGAAACGAAAGAACCTCGTGCCAGCTGCCATGCATGTGGGCCATGGCTCTAGATATCTGCGTGGGGGCTCAACCCACACGGTACGTCACGTCACTTGGTCGGCGGCACGGTGTTGCCGGTGCTGGTGCCATCACTCTTGCGCCTGCCTTACGTACCTGGCTTACCTGCCTGGACTGCCAGCGCTCTTTCTGCTGTCCCTCATCACTGCCCTCCTAGGACGCGACATGCAGCTCCGACGTGCTGCTGTCGCTGTTTGACATGGCGGGAGAGCGGCTGGTCAACGTCATCATGGTCGTACACCAGCCCCGGCGAGCTGTGTACGAGCTGTTCGATAAGGTCCGGTACATACGGGACATAATAAGGGACATACAGTGCAGATCCCGCCGTGACTGCTCCTACATACATACGGCAACCAACCCCCAGCCAACACAGCAGGCTGTCAAGCACCTGCCGTTCATGTACTGTTCTGCTGTAAGGTTGGACCGGTCAGGGCGGGGGGAGGGCTTATCAACGAAGTACAGTCCACACATGACCGTGTGTGCGTATACACGCACACGACCTACCTACCTAGCTTTTGACCCGGTGCGTACCTGCGCCCTGCCTTGGCGCAACGGCATTGCACATACGTGAAGTGCTTCCTTCGGGAAAGGTCATGTAAGGTGGAAAAGCTGTATGTCAGCAGCGAAGCCCCCCGCCAACGCTTACGCCTGTGTGTGCATGGACGCCGAAACTTTTGCTTTCAACCGCCAACGAACAATCAACCACCAACTGACAGGTGGTGCTGCTCAACCGCCAAGGAGCGAGTGTGTACTACGGGGACGCCCGCATGGCGCAGTCGTACTTTGTGAGCCTGGGTTACAGCATCACCGATAACGAGAATGTGGCTGACCGGATCCTGGACATCGTCATGGGTGAGAGAGAGAGAGAGAGAGAGAGAGAGAGAGAGAGAGAGAGAGAGAGAGAGAGAGAGAGAGAGAGAGAGAGCTGCGCGTCCCCACACCCAGATGATCGATCCAGATCAAGATTTGGTTTCTCTTTTGTTCCTTACCCAGATCCATACATGAGTGGCGCGCGCGCGCCTGGTTGCTTGTCGCCCCCTGTGTATGTCCATCCATCCTACCTTCATGCACCTTGCCCGGCGAATTAATCGATTCATGGTAGAACATAAGGTGGACTTGCTCCCGCTAGATAGGTAGGGGCGGAGGTGGATGTGTGCGCGGTCCTTGGTGGGTGCTGGGAATGCAACCGTTACAAGGCGGACGCGCATCCCGACCGGGTGTTCCGACGGGCCCAGATAGCCGGGACGAATGCCAGTGTCTTTCCCACTAGATGACCTCCCACGCATGCGGCTCCGATGCCGAGCAAGATAAATCGACCATCAAGGTCAGGTCGGGTAGGTCAGGTCGGGTAGGCCAGGTCGGGTAGGTCAGGTCGGGTAGGTCAGGTCGGGTAGGTCAGGTCGGGTAGGTCAGGTAGGGTCCACGCACCGCGCGCTTGCTTGCAGCACCATACCATGTTTTACCCAGCGTGGAGCCGCTTGCTGGCATGGGGCCTCATACATTATCACGCGCACCATACCCGCAGGGAAGTGCTACAACCGGAACGGCATATCCTCAAACGAGCTGTCCGACCTTCTGCGGCCCAGCAGCAGCAGCAGCCGCGTCAGCTCATCACTCCCCGCAGCCGCCGCCGCCGCCGCCGCCGCCGCGGCGGTCCCCTCCGTCAGCTTGCGGGTCGGGCTCAGCAGCACCCCCAACTGTAGTAGTATCGTCTGCCCCGGGCACAAGGGCAGCAAGATGATTCCGAACCTGACGGAGGAGCTGCAGCTGGTCATCGAGGAGGAGTACGACATGATGCTTGGACCCGGCGCCGCCCGGAACGGCGGGATGCTGGACCGCCGGGGTCTGCTGCGGATGCTGCGGCACCTGGGCCACGAGGGGCCGCAGGTGGAGGACTTTGTGCAGGGAATCCTGGAGGAGGCGACACGCCGCCGGCAGCGCGAGCCGCCGCCGCAGCAGCAGCAGGCGGACGTCTGCACGGATGGCGGCAGCGGCATGGGCTGCTGCCGCAAAGACGACAATAATGACGTCAACCACCTCCCGGCGGATCGGGCTCCATCGCTGCAGCACCAGCAGCACCAACAGCATCAGCCCCGACAGCAGCACGCCCAGCATCAGAAGCCATCGCAGCAGCCAGACACAAGCGGAAGTGCCGCCGCCGCCCTGCGGCACTCATGCGCCCTGAGGCGCGCCACAAGCGGCCGCAGCAACGGCCCGACGCTGCGGCCCTTCAGGCTGCGGTCCCCCAGCGGGCGCAGGGCGCTGTACTGGGTGCCGGGCCCCCCCCTGGCGGCCACCGTGACGGAGCTCTTGGAGGCCCTGGACTTGATACAGGACAACAGGCTCACAGTGCAGACCTTGGAGATCAGGCCTAGCGAGGGTGTCTTGGCTCCGCAGGGCCGCGTGAGTGCGCGCACCAGTGTCGTGGTGAGTACGCAGTACTGGACATGGTATCCTTTAAAGGATCGCATACGGTGTATGTCATGGTGTTCTTGTTTCCGTACATGGTGTCGTACTTACCGTACATGGTGCCATATTTACAGTACATGGTGTCGTACATCCCCTTCGACCACATATGGTGTTCCCTTCAACATACGTACTGCTGGTATTCCATGAAGCCATGATGCTCTGTATGTAACGTGCGCAGAAGACACTGGGTGACACTCTGCTCAGCGCCGCCAACAGCCTGCTGCTGCGGCCGTTCTCGTCGCTGCTCAGGAGCGCGCACTCCTCCCAGCAGCCGCGTCAACAGTACCAGAAGGCGCCGTCCCATCAACACCCGCCGCAGCTCCAGTCACAGCAGCAGTCACAGCAGCAGCAGCAACAGCAGTCACAGCAGCAGCAGCAGCAACAGCAAGATCAGTCCTTGGCAGCTGGGGCGGCGGACCTCCGGGCGCGTTCATTGGGGGCCCACACCTGGCGGGTGAGTGGATTGCTTGCAGCAGCTGCTGGAGGCATCTTGCTTGAGTTTCTATCGGATATTCGCTCTGGCAGCAGCGCAGTATAAATATGTCCACCAATGTCCTATACCTCCCGACCTCACCCCCCAAAACACGCACTCGCCTCACCCCCCCCCCCCCAACGTGCCCACCTCCGAACAGCGTCTCCTTCGGAAGGGGCTCTCGCTGCCTAGGCTGCTGCGCCGCAACAGCTCCGCGGCGGAGCAGCCGGACCCCAGTTGTGCATCTCGTCAGCGCAGGCCGCCGCTTCCCGATGCGGCCGCGCCCATCGTCCCCCGCACCTCCGGGGAGCGGCCGGCAGCCCTCCACCGAATCTCCGGGGATGGGCCGCCCTACCACCGCACCTCCGGGAATCCCTCGGGGTCGCGGGGCGCCGCCGCACATGCGCCCGGCCACTGCGGCTCTGCAGACGGTGTGGTGGCTGTGGAGGTGAAGGAGCCCCCACTGCGCGAGGACGTGGTGGGTGGGTGGCTTCCTTGGTTGGTTTGTGGGTGCGTGGGTGGTGGGGGGGTGGGTGCAGGTGAAGGATATCATCAGAGGGTCAAAGGCTGCTAAAGGTTTGGTTTCAGATGGGTATGACACGGGGACACCGAGAATCGGTTTTGGCGTATGTGGTTTGGCGCTGCAGCAGTTTGCGTTTGAGAGGGATGTCGATCGATGTACGGCATGTACGGCCGCCCAGCGCCGGGTCGGTGGGTACATCAGATAGACTCCATCCTCACCCACCCCCAACCACCCCAAACCAACCCCAACCAACCCCAACCAACCCCAACCAACCCCAACCAACCCCGACCACCTCTCATTCAAGAAACTCGGGTACGCAGACAACTGCTCTGCCACGCAGCCAAACAATAATCCACACCCGTCCACCAAACAACTACGTACCCGCCCCGGCTGCTCAACAGGTCGCCGCCCAGTCGTCAGGGGACAAGGCGGGCCCGCCAGCGCCCGCCCTGCAGCTGCCGCCCGCCCCAAGCGGACCGCCCTGCATGATGCTGCCGCCCAGCCCCTTTGCTCAATATAACGTGCTCGCGTCGGTCGACAGCGGCAGCCTGTGCTACACAGCTGCCGACGGGTTCATCGCGGCCGCGGCAGGGGCGCCGCCGCTGCCGACAACTCCGCAGCAACAGCAAAAAGTTCCGCAGCTGCAGCAATCCTTGGACGGGAGCCTTACTTCAGAGCTGCTGAGGGCCGCTGGCGGAAGTGTCAGTGACGCATGTCCGCGGATAGCGATTGCCGGCGGCAGCAGGGGCGGGGACGGGGACGGTGATGATGACGGCGCTGCTCGGCTGCTCGGGACAGCTGCGCTGTGGGGTCAGCCGTCACGGCGGCAGGAACCCAGTTGGCTGCGTCAGATCTGGGTATTCACGAGGCGTGCATCGCTCCAGGTGGGTTGCCTGTTTTGGCAATGCACCGGGTCCACCGGACGCCGGCAATGCCGACGACCCGTAGAGAAGTCGCCCCCATAGGCGCACCACTCGTGGGTGGGCCATCCACCACCGCACCACACCAGCACCACACCAGCATCACCCAGAGCCGCCCGTTCTCGCGTCATTTGAATGCACGATGAACGGGTGCACATATATGGATTGGAGGAACGGATATCTATCTGCGTGGATGCACGAGGCGAAAGGGTTTGAAGGGATGAACGCTACGGCAGACCCCATGAGTGGTCTTCTGATCGGGAGGATCTCCAGCGGGAGCCAGCGGGGCCCCCCGCTGACTCAATCAAGTAGCCCTTACCCCCGCAGCACAACCCCCGTATGTTGCTCGTGTGACTGCGAACGTGTTGTACCTTCCGCGCCACCATGCCACGCGCCACCATGCCACGCGCCACCATGCCACCTGCGAACGATCGCGCCCATGCATGTTAGTCACCCGAACGCGACGGGACACCTGCCCAGTCCTCTTGCACATCACCCAAGCAAATCTGTCCTCCTTCGCCCTCCCATTGTGCCCTCCTCTCAACCACCTCCCCAGTCCACCCGAATGTTCTGGCCCGCCAGTATGCTCGAGGTGGCACTGCTGCTGGCGGCCGCCGCCGCCGTGGGCGCCAACCAGGGCCGAGTCTGGGGACCTACCGCCGTGCCCGGCAACGTCGCGATGGCAATGCTGTGCCTTGCCGTACTTGCTGTCGTACAGCACCTTCGTACGTTTATGACCAACCGTTTGGTGCTGCAGCGTGAACGAGGGTCCGGGCTTTCCCCCTCCGCCTACTTCATCGCGCGTTGCGTGGCGGACGTCCCCTGGATCGTAGTCGCGCCCGTCTTCTTCTCCCTGCCGTACTACATCCTGACCGTACCACGTGCGCCGTACATGCCGTACTACATGATCAGCATGGGCGTCTGGTGGTGGGCGTCCGGGCTGTCGTACTTGGTGACGGTCACACCCCTGATCCCGCCGGCCGCCGCCCCAACCACTGCCGTACTGCTGACCCTGATCGCCGGCGCAATGCTCAACGGCGTCACCTCACCCACGCTCGCCGACGCCCGTGGAACCCCGGCCGAGGTACTGCTGAGTGTGTCGTACAACCGTTGGGCTGTTGAGGCGTTGTCAGTAACCGAATTGGAGCAGTACCTAGACTCCCACAGCAATGTTGTGGCGCTGATCCAGCACAGTAAAGGCATGTGCGGCCTGGATCAAGTGATCGCGGACGACTTGCTCAACGGCGATCTAAGAAGCGCGGCACTACTCAAGCCGCCCAGGGTTGACGGTGACGAGGACAACGCCCCCTGGCAGTTGCTACTCCACTTCATCTCCGGCAGTGGCCCGTTCGCGCGCGGCTACTGCAAGGGTACCTTCCGCACCGCTTTGATCGTTTTGTTCGGCCTCGGCTTCGCGCTGCGTTTCATCGCGTGCGTTACTCTCAAGTACGACAGCAGGATTCTGTCGTTCACGTTGGCGCTCTGGGCGCGGCTGCGCGGGCTGTGCCACGTGGTCAAGCGGCGCGTGCAGCTGGCGAGGTGCGCGTGTGGCTCCACAGCCGTCGAGGCGGACGAGGCTACGGGGTCGGCGCACCTGGCGCCGAATACCCTGGGCTCAGCAGCAATCGCAGCCGCCGCAGCCGCCGCCACCTCAGCGAGCGGGGAGGAGTCCGGGGACACCGCAATCGACAGGGGCCCGTCGGTCGAGGGCGTGAACACGCGCCTCGTGATTCAAATCACTCGGATTGAGGAGGAGGGTGACTCAGCCGGCCCGGCGAGTGGCGCCACCGGTTGATGACGTGTCGGCTGCCGTACACCAGCTTAGCAGAGCCTGCCTGTAGTATGAGCTCAAGCAGCTGAACAACGAATCCAGGGTTGAATCTTGATTCCAGGGTACACATATATTGGTAGGGATTGATGAGACGAGGCACCTACGAGCTTTCTGGGCCCGTTGGAACACCCGGTCGGGATACGGGTCCACCTCGTAACGGTTACATTACATTACATATATTTTCACGGAGGACTTACGCATGTCACGCATGTGGTCATCAACGGGCCGGGCCGTAGATTTGAACGAAACATATTACCGTGGACCTCGGAGACAGCCGTAGCATCGATGCTTGTCACCGTACGACATCCTCACCGTACATGTTACCTATAATACTTAACACCTGATCATTGTGCACTGGCGTTAAGTATGTTAACAAACCGTTGTTAGCAAGGAAGCTGTACGTTGGGGCACTTCTGACTTCTTTTGTTCCATGCGTCGTTCGCGCAAGTTTGGCTGAACGAACTGGTTTGACCCGCAACTGGCAGTGTTGTTGTGGCACGACAGCGGCAACGGACGGATGCGGCCTGTGCATCTGCCGCAGAGATACGGCGCAACAATGTTTCATATTGGGCAGGAGTGTAGCGGTTGCGGCGATTGCGGCGTGCGGCCCTTGCCTGATTACTGTGTGTCACCAGCGCCGAGCGACCTGCCTGGTGGATTCGTTTTTTTACTTGTTCTTTGCATGATATGAGTCTTGATGGCCCAGCATGCAGACATTTACATGGTTGAACGAAGGCGCCTCAGATGCGACCTTAGTCCTTCCTGCTGGGTCGCTATTGCCGGTTGTAGCTAGCGGTTGCAAGAGCTGTTGCAAGAGCTCAGTCGGTGTACAACACACGGCTCAACACCGCGTATGTAGGACCCAACTTGCGACCCGATAAAGAGCAGTGGTGTGTGGGAGGTGGGAATCCCCGCTCGGCAAATAAACGAAGGCTCCCCCCAAAAAAAACCAATCCCCGCGACAGCCCGCCTTTGATTTCATCTTGGTCCGCCAACTCCCATCCCGGTGACAACAACCGTCCCGCGCGGGGGAGACGAGGTAGGTTTATTTGTGGCCGGCCGCCGCCTTGCTTCCGGATGGATGGACGGCGGCTTCCCGCGCCCTCCATCCGCGGGCGAGGGAGGCGTGCGGCGGCCGGCCACAAATAAACCTGCGGCCCATCTCGCTCCATGCATGACTGTGATTGCCACCAACACGGCCATGTCCCACAGACCGCTCCATGGGCGGCGCCTCGCCAACCTCAGAAGGCGCGCACGTGGCAGCAGCTGCTACTGCCGCGCGCCCAGAGGGGCGCTCTGCCCACGCCTGGCCAATGCTTGTGTTACCCCACCGGTCAGTCCTCACGCGCACCTCCACGCTGAGTCGAGAGCCCTGCCCACACTCGCTCTCTGTGTGCTCTGATGTTGACGGCCCGACCGTCCCACCGCCAACTTGTATCCAAGCCCACCACCGCCACCACTGCCGCCACCACCCTTCCGCAGGGAGCACCCGTTGCTCCCCCTCATCTGCCTGCCCCCCTCTCGGTGCTGAGCTGCCATCGCTGCACCTCCTACCTCACGCAGGGAGGGTCAACAAGGCAGAGGTACCGGTCGGCATACGCTTCCTCCATCATCACATTGCCAGCCACGGGTGCAGCAGCGCCGCCTCAGCGCTGGTCACCTGCCGGTTGGTCAAGCTCAGCCGCAGCTGCTGGCCGCTGTGGCTGAGCGCAAACGGCAGGTTCACCATCAGCTGCACCGCCAGCAGGCACAGGTCTGACTGGCGCGTGTAGCGCCCCGTGTCCGGGTCCAGGATGCCGTCGTGCGGCCACGAGTTCAACCGGAGTTCTGACTCGCGGAAGTCCACGGTGCAGTCAGCGCGCGCTGTGGGGCGGTTCGAACACATGGAACAAGTTCGCAGCAGTTCAACGATGAAGCTTGCACAACCATTGGTGTCAGCAGGGTCACCTATGTACCCCACACTTGCCAGCAAGGCCACCGAAGTACCCGGCACTTGCCTGCGTGCTCCAGGTCAATCAGCACGTAGGTGCCCAGCGAGCCGGCGGGCGACGACTGCGGGGCCGGTGGCAGCCAGATCACGTTCCGCCACTGAATGTCCCGGTGCACGAAGCCTGCAAGAAGGGAACCAGCATCAGATACCGCGTCTGCTGAGTCGAGGGTGCACGGCTCCGACGGAGCCGTCGAGGGCACTTTTCTGCCAGGCGCCTGCCTTGGACCCATGCGGCTCTGGCCAGTGCAGGCACGACAGGATGGGGCTCCGTGCCGCCCTGTCTATCGGTATGCCCCCGCTGGTGGTGGTGATGATGACAGCGACACATGCCCAGATACATGGAGCACGCCACGTGCACTGCACCTCCCACCTCACCCGCCGCGTGCAGCGCCGCGAGCCCCGTCAGCACGTCCCCGACCGCCTGCTTCAGGTTGGCTTCGTCCTTGGGCGGTCTAGACTGCGGCACCCCCACAGGCGACAGGTGCAGCACCATCGTCGTGCCGTCGTGTCGCAGGCGGATGCTGCTGCTGCCATGCAAGCTTGCGTTGCCGCCGTGAAGGGTTGTGCCGCCGCCGTGGAGGCGGATCAGGTTGGGGCAGCGCACGGGGGCAATGGCGGTGTACATCTCCTACACGCATGCGCGGGTTGGGCGGGGCCAAGGAAGGTGGTGGCAAAGACACGCCTAAACAGTGGAAAGCAACCACGACCGCAAAATATAATCCTGGATGCCAAGGCATCTCGACGGGCTCCCTCCGCTCTGCCCTTTGTTTGGCCAGACAAACACGCGCACGGGCTCTCTCAAACCCCCACCACCCCATGCACACGTCACCTACCACAAACGCCGTGTAGTCCATGAGGCGGCCGCTCTGCGCAGAGAGGTTGACACATTTCCGCACGAAATCTGCGACAGTGGAGGGAGGAGGACGTGTCACGGCGCCCACCCACATGTTCTTTGTGTGACGCAGGAGACCGCCGCAACACCTTCCCTTGCTGTTGGCTTCCTACCCGTCTCAGCCCTTGCGCCTACCATACTGCAGGCTTCCCGCCGCCCACCGTTCACACTTGCTACGCGAGGCCCCGCTCCCCGGCCGTGTAGCAGCTTCCAGCTTTATCCTGCACCACTTCCTCACGCGCTCGATTCACGTTTTGTAACCGCACCTGGGAACATCTCCAAGCTGCCCATGAAGTTGCCAGAGGCCCCCACCACCCTCATCATGCGACCAACGGGCATCGTGACTCCTGGCGCATGGGGCGCGTACGCCGCCAGCATCTCCAGGATTTTGAGGGTGTAGTGCACGACCCGGATGCGGCCAATCGGCTGGCTGATGTCAAGGCAGCCGCTGAGAGGCTCCATCTCCACTGCACCGCCGGGTCTACATGGAGAAGGGCATTCAAGCACTACGGATTCACGATGGTCAGCAAGTACGCAAATACAAAAATTGGCGCCGTCTCACCTCGTGGTGATTGCAAGGAACTGCATCAAACTGCCAGCGGCCGCGTACGCGAACATGACGGGCATGCTGACGCCCGGCAGTTGGGCTGGGCTCCTGCAAGGTGGAACGCAAGCCGGGATGAGTGACGTCGCACATTGGTGAGGGCAGCGTGCAAAGTGTCAAGAAACAAACACGCAAATGTCGTTTAGGTGCAAGGGTGGGAGTTGCCGTTGGGTGGACCTAGAAATCCTTGCGCAGGCCCAACATACCACGGGGTCGCCATCTTCTTCTTCAACTCCGTCTTAGCGCCCTGTGTGTAAACGCCATAAGTAAAGAAAGGTTCGATGCCAGATGCCTGGATTGCCACCTGCCCGCTGTGCCACCCCAACCACGCCTCAGAGAAATGGGAAGACAACCCTTGGCTGGCAAAGCCGTCAGTGCCTATGGAAACAAACTGCGCAGGGTCGACGATGGGGAGAGCCTGCTAAGGGAACGGCAGATGCGCACCTCCAGCTGTGAGGCGTACTTCTTCTCCTCCCCCTTGAAGAGCAGAACGTTAGACACCCAGAAGAGGAAGCTAGGACGAAGCTGTCGCGCTGCACACAAGAAGAATATTGACAACAAGGCTTTCATATGAATACCGTATGACACAGCCTAGTAATGCATGAATTCATAGTACTGGAGCCCATCCACGCACCTGTGACGCTAGACTCGTCTGTTGTGTTGCGGTTAACCTTATGGTGCAGACCCAGGCTATCAGCGGCGACCTCCAGCGGGAAGTCCACCAGCAGGCGGATCCTGCTGGAGTTCACATCCTCTGAGCCTCCCCGGTGCGTAGTTATGCCAGTTAGCGCGGCTGTCGTCATGAGACGCAGCTCATGTGCATTTGCAGCTAGCTCGTCAAGCGGCTGCACCACCGCGTAATGCTGCACCGCACTGCTGCTAAGCCAAGCGACTTGCGCCGGGGCTCCATACAGCGGCAGCTTGGCACCCAGGGGTTGATCCAAGAGCCCCCATGTAGGGCTGACATCAGTCGCGCCCCAAGGCTTCGGCTTGATAAGGACGCGCCGGATGTACGCCTCACTGGTGTCAGGTCCGCCTGCCAGGGCATGTTAGTTGGACGTGGCACCCAGGGCCACGTTTGCAGTGGGACACCACACGGTAAGACGTTCAAAATAAGGCATGGAGGCATGCATGTTGCTTGTCTCACCAAGTTTAGCAACCAGCACACTTGTGGATCGCACGTAACCAATTCCCCCGATACCACAAGAAGTGCCTAGTTCACTGGCTGGGAAAGAGGGTCCCCTTGAGACTGCAGATTTCGGGTGCCACGTGCAACCAACAGCCAACACAGTTAGGATTGGCATCGGTCGGCCGCTCAGTTGCACGCACGTGGGCCGACTTGCTGCCCCGTCCATACCTTTCTGTGCTCCGAAAGTATGACCCAACATGAACCGACACGAAACGACAGCTCTATCTCCCGCGCGCGTGGCACCACACCGCCCTACGCCACCAACCCCTACTCGATGCGGTCTGGTGCGCGGGGTGGGGTGCGGTCTGTGCACCCGGTGGGGTGCGGTGATCGCTGGCGCAGGACGGAGGGGGATATCCAATTTGAACATCAGGGTGGGTCGACTAGCTAGACGCTTGTGGTATCGCCAACATGCGCACGTGCGTGTCCATCCACATTGACGCACTTGGGTCACTCACCGACTGCTGCGGTGCTCGTGGTGCCCACGCCAGCCGCTGTTGGTTAGTTGTGCACGACAGGGGAGGGCCGGGGACCACAAACTTTGTAGGAGAGCGTTCTAGCTAGGTTCAAAGTGCACGACACCTACAGACGGGACGGAGTGCTGACGCGCGGCGGGTGCGGCGGCTTTAAGAGCCTCGCTCTGTACACACAACTAGCTTGAGTGAAGTCCAGCAGAGGCCCTTACGTAACGCACGGAGGCTTGCAATGCAGTAGGTATCAGCCCGGACACTACACCAGCAGTGCTGCGTTTGCAGAGGGAATGAACCTTACACGTCACATATGTGACACATGAAGGCATATTCTATATGCATACGGGCAGCTATTGGGCGCCACTTGGCCCTCGCCATTGGGACACACCCACAGCTGCAGAGATTGATACGGGTAGGTTGCCCTATTCTGAACACGTCCCTATTTTGATCAAACAATTTCTACCGTCGCAACGGTCCAACCTAAAGTCCCAAGAAAATTACCACGTGCGTACGAATGTACGGTTTGTACGCTAAAATTTTCCTGACATGCCGCCATGCAGTCCGGTCCAGAAATGCAATTTGTTGAGTGACGGGACCTTCCAACACAGCTTCAAATCGGAGCGGCGCCGCCGCCAAGCGCCGCCAGGGCCAGGAGTTGGGCAAGCGAAGCCGACCCACCGACAGGCGGCGGAGGCCGAGGCCCTCAGCCCCGAGGGCGCGCGGCTGGAGCGCCCGCGGCGCGCTGCGAAGGTCCCGCTCCGCTACAGACAGAGTGCGGACCTCGGTGGTGCCGAGGAGAGCTCTTAGAGTAGCGAACCCGAAGCGACCGACCTACCGCTGTCCGACAACGCGAGCATCGACAACGAGGTCTAACCTTACATATCATAAGCGTGATGTACATACTACTGCGCGTGTTGGTTAAGTTGTTCCTGGTGCGCGCACCGTGAGACCCGGGGTGATGCCGATGGATGGGCTTCAATGGCCGAGAAACCATTACAATGATGTCCAAGTCGCTTTGCAGGATGATTGTGGACTATGAAAAGTTAGTTCATGGACATGACGCGGTCGCGCTCGCGTGTTTCCGTACCGCTTTGTGCTCATGCTCAGAATAGGGACATCTGGCACATAGATGGCTAAACGTACCCCTCGACAAGTTTCCTGTGCGATAGCGAGCTGCAATGGCGCTTTCGAGCTGAGGAGCTCAAGAGGTGCCGTGTACACATGTAGATAGGAAACCCTCAAAATGTTTGGGGTATTTATCGGAAACGTTAACCATTTATTTGGACGACTGGAACGCTCGTTTGCTCATATTGGGGCAACCTACCCGTACCCGCAGTTGCCAACCATCTCTGCCGCGCTCCCCAAAACGTCCCCAAAATACGGACTCTTCATCCCACATCCCAGCAACGCACCTTGGGCCTTCCGTCTCACGAAGGCGACAATTGCTGAATTGCCGTCTGCGTCCAGGATACTCCACTGGCTCAGCTGTTCATCAGTTTGCTCCCCGATGAAAAACAGCAGGTCTCCTAGTTCTGGGCCCTTGACCACACTTCGAACGGCATCCTCTGCTGCCGTCCTCGATACCATTTCCGACCTTGCTGGAGCTCCAGGATAGGCACAACGCGGAGCACGATGTTGACTCTATTGAATGTTGCAATCTAGGAGCACACGCGTGGGCGAGGCGCATAGTCGTTTATGGCGCTTTCAATTGGCGCAGCATCGTAAAGTGGGAAGTGGAAACTGGAAAGTTCCTCAAAATGACTTCGGAGCCGTCCGCCCGGCGTCCCCGGGCTGCCGCACTTCTTCTTATTTCCTTAGCCAGATAAAGGAAAGTACAAGCTTTATCGCGACATAGTTCGTAAGGGGTGCGGCGGTCCGGGGGCGCCGGGCTGACCGCTCCGAAGTCATTTTGAGGAACTTTCCAGCCCACTTCCCACTTTACGATGCTGCGCCAATCTGACATTCGACTTGAAAGCGCCATAGTAATTTGCGGTTGAGGTCCCTCGCGCGGGCGGAAAGCACGGAAAGCACCAGGGCAAGCCCCACCGACATGGCGGCACACACCTCAACGCCGCGAACAAAAAACACACCGGGCCATGACCCCACCCAGACAGACACCGAAGCAAGCAGAGGCGCTCAGTGGGGCAACACTACCAAAGGGATAGGCACAGCAAAGGGGGGGATCCCCAGAAATGGATAAAGCCAAGCACGGGGTAGGTCGCCCACACAGGCACCCCATTACCCAGCTACCACCACCCCTGAAGCACCCAGCGCTGCACCCACTCGAGGTCTTGGAAGACCCACGCCTGGCTCGTGACATTGCCCAGCGACTGCTAGTGGAGTAACCCGCATCCAAACAAAACACCGTGACCAAGCAACAATACAACAGCTGAGGGCAGGCCAGGTCCCCGACTTGGGCCCCGGGCAGGTGAACCCGTAGCAAACAGATAGAGGACCGGGCGCCCGTGCCGCAACCCTCAGGAGCAGGCCCCGCACACCGCAACACTCCCCCCTGTAATGCACGTAGCCTTTGCTCAATAGAGCTGTTGCAAGCGCTCAGTCGGTGAATGGCGCAGGACCCGAGCTGTAATAAGATGCCAAGGAACGGACCCATGGCCGCGGACATACACCCCGCCATCCACGTCGTGCATGGGAGGTGACTGAGACCCCGGGCCCCGCTGGGCAAACCCATGCATGAAGGCTCCGCCCTCCCCCGAATGAAAACGTCGCGACAGCCCGCCGGCCGCGCATCCTGGCCCGCCGACGGTCATCCCGGCGGCAAGGCCGTTCATTTCCCGGCATCTTGCCGCTGGGATGAGAGTCGGCGGACCAGGATGCGCGAGCCGTTCAGTTCCCGCGAGGGGAGTCGAGCGAGGCGGCGGCCGGTCACTACTAACCTGCGGCCCGTTTCCTGTCATTCATGGCCGGCCCGTTTCCATGGCCGCGATTTGTGCCCCCGAGCCCCGACATGGCAATGCCCCTCACAGACCGCCCTCCAGGCGGCGGTGGGACATGCGCCCGCCACAGCGGCTCCGTCCCTATCTAGGTAGGCCACTCACCCTGGGTAGCTCGCTCAGAAAGGGGAGCTGGGGACTCCACTTCGTTGGCCCACTACAGACTGGGCCAGAGCCCAGAGGTGTTAGATGTGGCCCTTTGTAGCACCGAAACCTGGCGGGTCAAAGCCGGCAGGCGACTGATGTTATACTTTTTTCGCCGATTCACTCATGCCGCCAACGAAACCCTGCGTAATGAATCGGCACTAGCATCGGCAGTAACCCATTATTCATGCGTGCACGTGTGTACGCCACGTGCGTTCATTCGTTAATCGGCCGGACGTCGTTCACTATGTTATATTCCACGACAAGCACGCGCGTTTCGTAGCTTCTGCGGCTCGTCACCTCAGTGACCGATTGTTTCATGATTGCCCGTTGTGGAAGTCGACGTTTTCGCACACGTGGCGAGATGTCTACCACCCTTCCGCTCGCTCTCCGTTCTAGCGATCGAGTCAGAAGGGAGAGATAGGGTGTGGTCGTGACGACGTGCACGGGCATAATATGCAGTTTGAAGCGTCACATGAATGCACAGCGAGGGTGCACACATGTCCTTTTTTTACAATAGTAATCGAAATTCTTGCGCATCTTGGGTCCAATCATATCATCGATATCATACGGTTTGAGTCAATATTGCAGGGATGCCACGATAAAGCCGGCGATTGCACCAGACAACGAAGCTCCGTCGTGTCGCGAAGTCATAAGGAGCTTTGAGCCGCCGCTTGTGGTGGACAGAAGTAATATTTTTTCCTTGGAACGCTTCTCAACTTAATCATCAGGGTAGTTTAATCCGCAATTTGACACCTAATCGCCCTGTACGATATGTACATATGCTATCTGGAAAGTGCGTCGCCACACACCATGAGCAACCAAATTGTTATATGCGCACCACGGCGCACACTGCATAATGTGTGGTATTTCGTCAATTCAATTAGGGTAAACGCGTATGGCATCTTTATAACCCCCTGCTTTGACCACGGAATGGTAATTGCACCTGATCTTTACCATACATGATTATACTGGAAGTCAGTGGCCATTTAATGTAGCGGAAATGCAATGGAGCCGAGGTGGACTGCTTTCATCTTTTTCTATGTCTTTTTATTCCTATTACCGGTAAGCCTTTATCTATGAAGGAGCCCTATATTTGATGGAAAGGTTTTGGAAAGCCAGCAGATGTGTCAAACACCGCCTCAACAAGCAGCGTTCTGTGGAAAAATTAAAGGCCGGTAGTTTTTAAGAAGGTATTAGTTATTATTCATGTGGACTCCAATTATTCAAAAGTGCATGCCTGGGTCACTGGTTAGTCAGGGTTTTTGTCTGCCTCCCGTCTGCCTTGTTCCGGTGAGCAGTGTGGACTACTTGCGATTACCGCACACCCGTGCTTCCGGAACGAGAACTGTGGGAATGACAAGTGAGTCTGCTCAATACCTTGCTGCAACGGTGTTTCGAGGTCTGTGCGCGCCATGTTGCTGTTGCCGTCATACGTTACGTCGCAAATGTTGACCTGCTTCCCCCAGAGCGGCTGTGTGGTAAATAAATTTGTCCTTTGCATGAACACGGTGGGCCGCTTGCTACACATCTTTAGTGTCACGCCACACCCGCCCCGTCCCAGCAACCTCAGCCGCCATATGTACCTCACTCCGCCTTCATCTTCCTACTGACATTACAGATATACCCCATTCCCGCTCACACCCACCATATTGTTCCTTGGCTTTCAAGATTCTGCGCGCGGCCCATAGCCAACTCCAAATCCCTGACCAGTGCCGGCGCCTGTGAGGGCTGCTGGCAGTGCTGTCTGCTTCCCGACGTCTACGCCGCGACGGAATGTAACAGGTACGCGGGCAATCAACAGTAGCTCTGCCTGCGTGGCCCCGCACCGCCGCGCGTGTCGGCACCCGAGTGGCAGTGACCACGGGGTGCCAGCGACCGACGACGTCTGGTTTCGTATGGACTGCTGGTCCGTTGCCCGCGAAGTTGCTTGATGAGCCAGATAAGCCGGCAGTTAGCTGTGGATGGGACGCAGTCCTAGGCATTCATTCAGTAACACGGATGAGTTTTGGTGTCGACCACGTCTCAGCAGGGTCGTTGTCGATGTCTGGCAGCGATGAGCAACTTACCTGCTGGTTGCCTGTCTGAGGCTGTATACACCGTGCACTTGCTTGGTCGCAGTCGGTGCGGCTGCGCCGCCACACAGCCCTGCTGGGGGGACACGGACTGCGGCCCCGGCGAGTTCTGCGCCGTGCTCCGCTCCCGGTCCGAGCTGCCCACCTGCCAGCCCTGCGTGCGGTGCACCAACCACTCGCTCGCCTGGAGCGGCTCCTGCGCCTCCGCCTGTCCCTCGGCGGCGCTGGAGGACAACGCAGTGGCGGAGGGGGCGGCGGCGCAGTACGTCTTCGCGGCGTTCGCCATCCGGGAGCACCCAGTCGCCGCTGCGGGGATGGCGCTGTCGCCCGAGGACGGTGTCGTACGGGTCACGAGGGTACGTACTGCAAGCATGTAATCGCCACAGCTGCATCGGGCCGCACCCATCACAAGTACTTCAACCGCTGCTATTAGCAGTCTAGGTAATTGCGGTAGTCTTTGTTAAAATCGAAGGAAAACACCTTCGCAGAATGGCCAACTCCTGTCCTGTTTATTTGTGGTAGCTTCAAGCCGTCTTCGTTCGCTGCCTTACGTTCCGGTCACGGTCAGGGCGCGCTTTGGGCGTGGCTGGGGGACCTCCCATCCTTTGTCAAGGATGTGCTGGTGCAAAGCTCAACAGCCCACGTGCCCACGGAGGCCATCCCGCTTCAGGTGAGTTAAGTGTTCTCTACGCACCTGCTTGGGGCTGCGCGGGCACCCGTAGACCCGTCGCATGTCCATTCATCGTCGGGGCGTAGGGCAGCTGCCGCACCCTGCCATGGACAAACATTACAAGAGTGCTTCATGCTCATATGTATGCCTGACACCACTCGGCTCTCCAGATGGAAGGCTCCTCAATCGGTCGTGCTAGGTATTGATAGCCCTCAGATCCGCTGTCTGTCTGTCTGTATGTATGTGGAGGCGGCGGTTTGGTGAGCTCTGAGCCCGCGTTGTCATCACAAAATGAATGGATGACCCGCGAGCGAGTTCACATGCGCTGTAAAGTAATGATTTCGCATCAAAGCGATTCGCACGCACCTGTTTGCGCCGCCTGGGACGGAGATACACCCATGCGCCGGCTGCTTGCTCGCATCCCCACGCACGCATCGCAGGAATTCGCGGCCCGGATGGCCACAGTGGCGCCTCGGCGGGATCTGGTCTGTCCTCAGGTTGCCGCGCCGGCCGCACTGGTCGCCTCCGCTCCTGACGGCACCCCCCAGCAGGGCGCCATCGTCACCTCATACTACACCGCAGACCATGTTTCCAGCACTGGCGCTGGTGCGGACACCAAGGAGGTCCCCCCCGGCTGCCCGTGCAATGCGGCGGTGATGGCAGGAGCCTTCAGGTGCGCACCTCGCAAGGGTCTGCATCCTTCACGGTATACCGTGCGTACAGCGCTACATACGCAGCTGTATGGGGCCCGACCCCGCAGAGGGAAATTGGATGAATTGTGCCACGCCCACGCCATCCATGATGTCCGCCTGATAGATGCAGACACCTGCTGGCGGGCTGGATGGCCGACAGTTGCTGCTGTCACTGCGTTACACGCACGGCACCGGACGCGCCGCAGCGTGCCCGTGATCGGCTTTGAACCCTTGTTCGGCGGAGGAAGTTAGTTGTTCTCAGGGTCGCTCGGGCTCCGCTGAAGCATTGATCGCTGTCGTCGCCGTGCAGCAATGTTCCTCGTGAGTTCCAATGTGGGTTCCTCGCGCAGCAGCGAGACTCCGGGTTCAAGCAGCCTGACTCTGCGCTGCGTGGGTGCAAAGTCGTCGGATGAAGACTTAGCCAGCTAGCCAGCAGAGGGATAGCCGGGGCCGAAACTGACAGCCAGCTTGGCCCACAAGCTGCAATTCGGCACGGGTCTACCTTGTACGAACCTCAACTGAGGATCTGTACGTGCGTACTGCTGTAGGTGGGTCAAGTTGGCCAATGCGGTTGGCGGTCGGCTGCGCTGTGCGTCGCGAATTTGTCAGTGCTTTCTGTTTATTCTGTTCAGGTGCTATGTTTGTAGGAGGGCGCCTCTGAAACGTTGGAACGGTAGGGTGACGGTTGAAGCCGGGTTCGTTCGTCTCTGCTTTTTCGACCGGCCGAGGATCTCGCCCTTACTCTACCTACCGACGTGACCCCCCACGCACCCAGGTGTCCCGTGGGTCAGCGCTGCTCGCCCCGTGCCTGGCTGTCCCTGCCGGGTGATGTGGTGACTCTGGGCAGGACGGCGCTGCTCAAGGTAGGTGGGATGGTGGATGGGTTTGGGTGAGCGAGGAAATAAATCCGTCTCGACGCATAATGGTCCATCCAATCCGGCGGGGTGCGTGCGTGGCTGTGCGTCCGCCCGCTCGCAGCCAACCTACACGCACGATAGAACATTTCTAATGATGTGCTGATGATTTTGATGCATGATCGGTCCTAACAATGTGCTGCGGGATAATGTGCATGGGAGGTTTTCCATTTTCTTATTACAGCATGTTCCGATCCAGACTTGATTGCTACATGTGCCGCGCGCGCCCTATCTGCCGCCATCGTATCACTCCTTGTGCGTGCGCGTGTATGTTCTGTGTGTTTAGGAATGCAACCCGCCCGTGTATGTTCTGTGTGTGCCCCCGCTCAGGCGCGCTGTGTGGCGTGTCCGCCTGGCAGCTACTGCCCCCCCGGGACGTATGTGGAGGAGCTTGACGACACGGACTACATGGCCGTGCTGGACTGCCCGGAAGGGTACTACTGCCCTACTCCCGCTGAGATGTACGAGTGTCCCGCCGGGTATTACTGCCCGGTTCGGTCCACTGTCAACATCACCTGCAACTACACTGAGCTGCTGAAGGTAACGACCAGAGACCGGGGAGGCTAGAATGGGAAAGAATTGGAACTGAAGTACTATTGCAGTTTCAGTGTATGTAACACGCACCGGCTTCCACTGGGTGATAGGCTCAGCGAGCCTCACAACCTCT
This sequence comes from Eudorina sp. 2006-703-Eu-15, assembly GCA_003117195.1. Lineage (NCBI taxonomy): Eukaryota > Viridiplantae > Chlorophyta > Chlorophyceae > Chlamydomonadales > Volvocaceae > Eudorina > Eudorina sp. 2006-703-Eu-15. The sequence continues at coordinate 419,505 of BDSI01000094.1, read as the reverse complement.
GCCCCCTTGATCCGCGCTAGGTAGGGTTTGCCTAGTGTATATAATATAATAACGAATTAATAAATTTTTATTTGATTATTATTCTTATAAAAATTTATTAATTCGTTATTATATTATATATTATATTATTATTCTGCTATTATCATATCATTATTATCCTTGCTATTTCTTAGACCAATGGATGGCGGGCTCAGCGGCGATCGACTTGCTACAACCGTTCATGAAATATATTTTCTAGCCTGGGGTTTGAACGCTGTCAGCAGATAACCTGCTATGGTCAGCAACCTTCACTCATACATTCCTCGTTCATACTCACTGCGTGCGTGCGTGCGTGCGTGCTTCATTGAATTGCGTTTCTGCGCGCACCTGCTCACAATTACTAACGTATACAACGAACGCCGCGCACGCCTGATGACAGGATGGCTCTATGATGATGATGAAGACGATCACGGAGACGTCCCGGCGCCTGCTGGGCATAGAGACACCGATGCGTGGCAACCACTGCCCGAACGGCTCTGCGACGCCGGACCAGAGGTGCAGGTGCGTAGGTGGACATCCGACTCTATCTCCCTCTACGCCATACAGCACATTGATTGTTAATGTTCCGCATCACGCAAGCAATATTTTTATATCGTCCGTGCATCCGTGGTGGTGGGCTGGTGTTTGGATGGGATGGGTATCGCGAATGCGCGCGTGCGCGTGGACGCATGCATTATACTTACTGCCACCGACGGAGCTTGTCAAGTCCTGCAAATACTGCAAAATAAAGGTGGGCTCTCTATCTGGGATCCACGCACGCTACGCGGCGGCGTACAAGCTTTTCTTCAACGAAACACTTGCTTTCCTTCAAACACTTGCCTTCCTTTACCCCGACATGCACGTGCGTCTGTCAGAATTTACGATAGATCATGATTCCAAGTTTCCAACGGCGGCTCATGCCGGCGTCATCGCGATTTTGTGAATTAACCATCGGATCCCCGCCCATGCAAAACGTGACCGCGTGGCTTCTGCTGGTGCTGCTGGTGGCTTGCGGCGCTGCTGGTGCACAATTTCCCGTCATTCAGGCCTGGCTACTATTGCCCCGACCCGTCCCTGGAGCTCCTGTGCCCGCCGGGGCATTACTGCCGCGCCCACAGCATAGATCCCGTGCGCTGCCCGCCACTGACGCTGTGCGCTGCTGGTTCCGGAGCGCCCGCCATTTGGCCCGCGGCTGTCTTTACGTTCATCGGCCTGGCCCTGACAATTCTGCTTGCGGGGCTGTCAATACGGGCACTGGACCGCATCGAAAGGCGGGTGGTGTGGAGCAAGGCCGAACAGGACGAGCGATCCGCTGCCACGCGGTCCATGCGCCGGTTTGTGGGTAAGCGAGGATGGATGCATCCCCGTATATGTCGTCATCGATTCACGTCCCATGCACGTGCACTGCTGTGGCCAAGGACAGTATGTGCAATTACAAGTGCTGGTTGCCGCATACCCCGAGGTATTGGCTAGACTCCACGGGGCCAAGACAGGGCCAAGACCGGGCATGCGGCAACCAACAAGTATTGACCATCAGGACGGAACGGAAACAGGGGCGTCGATTACTTTGCTTTATTGACCGCCCGCCGGCGTTGTCACAGCTATTCTTTTTAGTTCGACGGAAGTGAGTGAGGTGCCGACGGCGGCACGCGACCGGCAACAACTGCATGCGGCCTTGATCCCCACAGCTGCTGGATCTGGAATCCAGCAGCGAGCCCCGTACTCACGCATCATGCCCAAACACCGGCTCCCCAACGTCCAATTTTCGCTTGATCACCTGCCCTTGGCTGGATGGACGGTGTGCCGTACGTACTTGCCTCCGTTTACGCGCGCTGTATTGCACCGTTTGCGCGCCGCCGAACAGATCAGTTCCATGGCAACCAGGAGACACAAGCGACACGGAACGTGTGGTCCGTTATATCTTGCTCTGTCGGGGTAACCGACTTGCGCTGGGTGGGGCCGGATAGGACACGCAGCCGACCGGTGCTGCAGTCCATAACGGGTGAGGGTGCATGGTTTGGAAACGCATTTAAATAATTTTAAATAATTTTAATAAATGGAGTTGAACAGGGACAAACACGGGAAACCAGACCTAGGAACGAACCCGGCAGACGGCGGCGGCTCACTCGCTCATTATCGGCGCTTGCACGGTCTTTCCGCTGCCCTCGGCTTCAATCGCACAGCGAGGGTATAGTAGGAAGAGTGTGACCTCTACAGCTCGAAGGCATGTGCGTGTACGTATGTCTTGCTGATTGCGTGTGCAGCCGCTGCTGGGGTGCGTGCATCAGAGTAGGCAGGGCGGAGCTCGCTCGTGCTACTCGTGCTAGCGGGACGCTTGCAGCAGATGTCCTTGCCGGCACGACGCCACCTGTGCCACTACACGATCTTTCAAATGTTCCTTGGCAGCCATGTGTTTTACGACATCCCTGCCTTACATTCTGTTCCCCGCTCGGCCTGTTTGCCGCCACCAACCAGGCGTTTTCGAGCCCGGCCACCTGTCCGCCATCCTGGGCCCCTCCGGCTGCGGCAAGTCCAGTCTGCTGGCGCTGCTGGCGGGCCGCGCCACCCACTGGCCGCTTGACGGCGGGGAGGTGCGGGTCAACGGCGCAAAGGTCAGCAACCCGCGACACCTCAAGAGAGTTACGGGATTCGTGCCGCAAGACGACATCCTCATCGGCGACCTGACTGTACAGTGAGTAGTGTATCGGTGATTGGGGCACGTATACGCGCGTCAGCGGTTTCGGCGCGCGCGCGCGGCAGGGGCCCAGCGCGCACTGCGGTTGTTAACTTGCTTGCAAACGCGGCCGGCTGCATGCATATTTCTCGCAGCGGTGATACACACACAATTCCTTACATATGCGATGCAGGCCGCCGCAAGGGTAACTCCACGGAACACGCACTGTGGGCTAATAAAATAAAACCACGGAACACGTTTACCGGGCCCGCGCGCTCGCCTTTTATGCAAGCATGCATGCATGGTTGGTTCCGTGGACCGTGCGCGTGGGTGCACTTGGTATGGGCCGTGGACTTAACGAACCGTATCCTACATGGGCAGAAGCGGTGATGCGCTGGCCTGGCCTGCTGCTGTCTGCCCACGCGCGTGCTCGCACATGCACGAACCAGGGAGGTCTTGACGTACAGCGCTTACCTTCGACTGCCGCGCCTGTCGGAGCAATCCACTGCCGGACTCACGCACCGCGGCGCCCAAGGTGCAGATGATGCAGCAGCGAAAGAGCGTCGTGCACGGCAGCAGAAGCAGCAGCAGCAGCAGCGGAAACCCGAGGCAGCAGCGGTGATGAGCAGCAACGGCTCAGCGGCAACGCCGGCGGCGGCGGAGAACCCTAGAGGTAATGCCGACGCCGCAGCGCGACGGGATGACAACAATCAACGCGTTGTGAGCCTCCGCCGTGTACGCCGTGATGACACACGCACACAAAGGAGCGGCACAGCGGCGAGAAAGCAAGCAGCGCCGGTCCATTCAAGCTACTCCCACTCCGGAGAGATCAAGTCCTTGGTGGATGAGGTGCTGGGGATGCTGGACATCAAGATGATCCGCAAACAACGGGTCGGCAGTGTCGCCGACAACAGCCTCAGCGGCGGCCAGCGCAAGGTCTGTGCGTGGTCGGTGGGTTGCTTGTGTTGAACGAACCAGCCATCGCGTATGTGGGATTTGCTTGCAGCCCACCATCGTACTCATCGGGGTGCCGCACACTGGGCGTGCACTAATAACTAACCAATCCACGCATGCGTGCGTACAAATATATATGACCACGCACATTCACAGCAAGGCGTCCGTCGAGGTTTGCACGCGCAGAAAGCGATGCATGTAACATGGATGTCGGTATCGCTTGCTTCCATTATTATTATTTATATATATGTATATATATGTGCCTTGCTTCCACCGATCAATCGTGCCCCTCGGCTGTCTCGCTGATGTGCTGCTGCATCCATCCATCTCACGCACGCAGCGAGTCAACATTGGTGTGGAGCTGGTGGCGCAGCCGTCGGTACTGCTGCTGGACGAGCCCACCAGCGGGCTGGTGGGTATGTCTTCGCGCCGCTGCTGTATATATGTATGTGTGTGTGTACAGGCGTGCATGTAAATCGATCATGCATGTCGGAACGAAGGAATCGATCCATGCATGTATGGCCACATACACCCGCACGCCGCACCCGCACAGGTCGTCACCGGGTCGTGTATGTGCGTGTGTGTGCGTGTGCGTGTGCGTGCAGGACGCCGCGTGCTGCTCCGACGTGCTGCTGTCGCTGTCTGACCTAGCGGAGGAGCGAGGCGTCAACGTCATCATGGTCTTACACCAGCCGCGGAGGGCCATTTATGAGCTGCTTAGCAAGGTGCGCACACAACAACAATGTAGTATGCCGCTGAGCGCGCGACGACCAGGGTGAAGTATCCTGGGTATGTATGTACAATAATGAGATGTGCATCATCATGGGCATCAGCCGCCGATCTATCAATGCATTCTTTAAGGCGTGATACAACACAGGGCGCGGGCAGCAGTCTGATCTATCTCTGGTATATACATATCATACTATATGGCTGGGCTGCTGCTGGCATTACGTGCAAGCTGAGTAAGGTTGTTTGGTTGGTTGTATGTTGCGTGCCTGACAGGTCATGCTTCTTGACCGTCGAGGGCGCTGCGTGTACCATGGTGAGCCCAAGGTGGCCGCCGAGTACTTCCGGGACTTGTTGAAGTATCCACCGATGCCGCTCAACGAAAACATCCCAGACAGGCTGCTGGACATTGTCATGGGTGAGCACAGCAGGTTGCAGCGCGCATGTCGACACACCGCAGGCCCGGATAGTGTGTTGCAAGACATTGCATTCATAACAATACCAATGGTAACTGTAATATAACATCATTAGTATGTGTGTCAATAATATCATTACTGTTGTCATTTGATTAGTAAATAGTTTGCCTTAGTGGCCTTAGTGGGGGGGGCCGTCCAAAAAATGCAAAAAATGATTTTTTTACAAAAAAAATTGTCTAGTCGTACGCCGCGGTGTCAAAGGCTCCGCAAATGGAGCAATTGTGCAACGCTGTGGTAGTGTTCGAGAAGGTAATGCACGTTCGCGGACACGCGGAACCCAGAAGGATGCCATGGCGTCTGAAAGTAACCGCGGTGCGGCGCGCGCGCGCTCCGCTCAGAGAAAACAGCTTTGTAGAGTTGTGAAAGTAAACAGAGCAATGTGGTTAAACGGAAACATGGAAATCCAAACAGGCAGGGACTCCATTCGACCGTCAATACCGCAGGAAAGCCCCTAGAAAACAGTCGACCCCGTCGTGCATGAATGGCCGCCTCCATTAATGTTTGAAGCGGTGCCATCCGTGCCGGGCATCTCCGAAAGGTCGGACAGCTTCGGTCGTTGCAGTGATGGCGGTTGCGCGTCGCCTGGCTGTAGGCTTGTAACCGCATCACTTTTGTCGTGGTCCAAAGCGTCCAATGCATGAAGTTCCGTATCTCCGTCTTCAATAACGCCAACAATTGGGTCCTCCAGCCCGGTTGCAGTGCCTCGATTGCGACTTACGAATCACCGCCCGTCTGAACCAATAGCTGTCACTGTTGTTGTTTCTTCTTACGGGGTTGTTTACCGCGACGATGCTCAGGAGGAGGCTATATTTGCATCGGAGGCGAGTGCATCCAATAGCAAGACTTCCATCTAATATCGCCCGCCGTTCTTCAGCAAACCTTCAGCCTCTGTCACAGCGAGGACGGGTGCCAATTTTTGCACTTGCCGTACGGCAATTTTTGGGAATTTTTGCGCGACCATTTTTTCCGACCTTAGTAAATACTACTATTGCAATATAGTTTATCATTATTTATTAACATACTATATCAATATATTCAATTAAGTTATTTAAAGAATATATAAATACATTATTTATGCTAATAATAATAATTTAATTATATTATTTTATTACCATTTAGGTTGGTGGCATGCATACAGACACAGGGGCTCCGACATGCCCGTTGGAACGCGGGCGCACAATCGACATGCGTATGGAAAGGTAGGATAACTGGCGCATAACAAATGCGCCACCCACCCTACCTTCCCACGCAATTGTATGTCGATTGATTATGCGCCCGCATTCCAACGCGGGCGCTCCAAGTAACACCGACCAACGGTACATACTCTCTGTTTAAACCGTGCATGTGCGTGTGCGTGTGCATGCACGTGCCCTGCAGGACGATGCTACAGCCCAGACGTGACCGCCGACGACCTCCCACTGATGGACGCTACCGCGCTCCCTTCTAATCCTTCCCTTCTTTCTGCTGTCACGTCAACCGCCGTCACCGGTGGGTTGAATGCTGGTGCCACCGGGACCACCTCGGGCAGTAGCGAGCCCGCTCCCGTCGGCCTCTCCATGTTCCGTACTGGCAGCGGCGGCACCAAGCGCAGCATCTTCTCCGACACTGCAGCGCCCGGGGGCAAGGCGGCCGAGCTCACCGAAGCGCTCGGCAAGTACATCAAGAAAGCCTACACGGACCTTTCTAAGGAGAGGGTCACCCTGGCCGGCGACCGGCTTGGCAGGCGAGGCCTCACGCTGCTCTTTATGCGATTAGGCCAAGAGGGTCAGCGCACGGAGGCTTTCATTGACAGAATACTGCAGGAGGCTGCCTTAAGCCAGCAGCAGCAGCAGCAACAGAAGCATCCAGGACAGCAGCAGCAGGAGCTGCAGCAGCAGGAGCTGCAGCAGCAGGAGCAGCAGGAGCAGCAGGAGCAGCAGGAGCAGCAGCAGGAGCGACAGCAGGAGCGACAGCACTCAGGCGGCGCCGTCGCCTCAGGCGGGGTCGTCGCGCCTGGCAACAGCAACCCGCGACCCGACCATACCGCAGCACAACCGGCACAAGATCAGCCAGCGCAGCCTACACAGCAACAGCCACCACAGGGGCGCCTAACAAGCAACCAACAACAACAGGGCGAGGCCCCACTGCCGCCTCGGCAGCTGACTCCCTCTCGGCGGCTGAGCCAGGACTCCAGGGCTCCTCCTCACGCCGACTCCAGGAGGTCGCAGCGGCTGCACCCGTCGCAGACTTCACCTCGGCGGTGCCGTTCCGACCGGGACAGTGAGGGCGCCGTGGCCGTCAGTGCCGATGAGCTGCTCAGTCTGCTGTGGAAGGTGCAGGACGGCAAGCTGTGCGCGTCGCAGCCGCCCATAAGCCAGCGGGGCAGCAAGATCCTTTCCGACTCATCCGTAGGAAGCCTGCCCGCGATGCGGCCTGTGAGGGTGAGGCGCATACTCGCTCGGTGCATACAGCTCACGAGCGGTGGAATGATCACGCCGCTAGCGCTGGCTGTTGGGCGTGTGCGCATCAGAGCCAGGCTAGGGCACATGGCCATATTTAGCGTTTCAGGCATACATGGGCAGCGTGCGGGTGCATACATGCACTGTACAGCATTGCCCGATTCTTGCTTCATTCGTTGCCCTATGTTATCGCGTAAACTGCTATGCATGTTGACGAACGGGTTGACGATAGATACAGGCCTTTGTCTCCAGGTGATGCGTGAGTGAGCGAGCTGCGTAAAAATCAATTGCGCGACAGCTTTCTGAAAATCAATAAAGCGCGCTCGCATCATCTGAACGAGCCGTGCACCTGCATGCGTTTGTTACCTTGCAGTCTCGACTGCGCGAGGTGCTGTCCGGGGGTGCCGCCAACATTCGGTGGATTTCCGCCTGGATGGGCATGCTCGGCTCGCCCAGAGGCGCCCCTGCTGCTGCAGCTGCGTGCCGTGGGAGTATTGACTTTACAGCGGCAGCGGGCGGCCCGGGCGCTGCCGCTGCTGCCGTAGCAGCCGCGACAAGTGTGCCCGCCACACCCCGCAACGACGAGCTGTCCGAGCAGCCTTCAGCAGAGCAGGTCGGCAGCAACTCTTCGCTGCGGAAGCTGGTGCGTGGGCGTCTCAATTGGGCATCTTGATTATTTGAGATCTTGTCGGTGAATCTTTAGTCTAAACACCTTGCATACATCGAGCATTTAGAGCATTCGATGACCGAATGGAGTTGTGGGCGTATCGTCGAATGCTGATTCTGCTCGCATCCATCATGCCTGTCGCTTTTACACTGATGACATGTCATACCGATAACGAATGACTGCTGTCACGTTCATTCATTCAAATGACTTGCCCCGGCATCTGTATGTATGATCGGCGGCGACGAGGTGCACCGGGCCAGGTTAACCTGGACGACCCAACCTGCGTGTGGGACCCTACCTGTCAGTCGATCGATCGATCACAGTCGTTGCCTCCGGGGGTGTTTTCTTTGAGGCAGAGGGATGGGATTTGGCGGGGCGTTTCCGCAGGACAGCTAGTCGTGGTCCCATTTATAACAACAGCAAATGGGCGCTGCTGCTGATGCTGATGCTGCTGTAGGTTACGGACAGGCGCGCACGGGCGACACGGCCGCCGCCGTCGCCGTCCTCGCCGCTCCGACGACATGGCCTTTGGGGGACCACGTCATCGCATCATCTCGAGAACAGGCCGCAAGACCACGACCTAGGGGCTGATCGCGGCGCGGGCGCTGCAAGCAGCCGGACCACGCTTGAGGTTTACGGACCAGCCCCCCATGCCTTGGTGAGCAGTGCAGGTGCTGCGATGCCGGCGCTTAAAGCAACGCACGCCTAGGGGTGACTGGATGACTGGGACGGTGGTACGGGAGGCGATGCGCAGGGAACGAAGCAAGAGCATGAGGCGGGCCTGCGCGCCGGTAGAGGCGCGCAGTTCCAGGTGCGTTTGCTGTCGCACAACGTGTGAGCATGTGGCCTTGTGGATTTCATGCGTCCTGCCTTGCAGAGCGAGCCTCCAATATCATCACGCCCGCCGTCATCTCCGAACCCGGCGTCATCACCCCGGAGCGGCCCCGTGCTGCATCCCCCCGACGCCGCTGTGGAGCTGGCGAACGCTGCCACTGTGAAGTTCAATAATGAGCTGTACTCTCATTCCATTGGGGATGACGCGGGCAGGAGCAGTAACCCCAGCTGTAGTCAGCTGGTCACGACAACCGCAGCGGCGGCTGCTGCCGGTGTGCCTCTTGCCACCTCGCTGCCCAGCACAGATGAGAGGACAGATCCCAAGAGCACCTCCCCAGGGCACACAGCTGCTGCTGATGCCAACCCTAGGCCGGCCCCGACTAATAAGGTGGAAGAGATAGCAGCCAGCAGCCCCGAACCACAACCATCCGCTGGTGTTGTTGGGCAACAGCCGCTGCAGCAGCTAAGCCATTCGGGGGCGGAGGGCGTGGTAGCCAACCAGCAGTGGCAGCGTAGCAAATTCCGCACCCCCTTCGCTATCCATGTTTCGGTGCCCGACCCTAGCGGCATGCCCAGCAGCCTGGACAGTGATGAATCCCTGCACGCTCAGCAGGAGCCTAGTGTGCTCGAACACATCGCGGCGAGCCGCGATGATTCGAATGCGACCGGCGCGCCAAACGCCGCGGCGGCGGCAGGAGGTAAGCCGGGCCAGCAGCTTGGTAGCCGTCTGGGAGATACCGGCACCCCAGCAGTTCGGGAGCACCCTCGATGGTTGTCACAGGCGTGGACGTTCTTCAAGAGGTCCATGAAGCAGGTAAGATGGCCGTGGGCTGTGAACATTGGGGCGGCGGACGTGTTTGTTTATGGTCTACTAGTTTGCACACATTTGCCAAACAGGTGGGCAAGCAGCATGTGTGTGATCAGACACGTTCCACAAGTCACCCAGTTGCCCGCATTGCTTGCGTGACTGTTAGGGCCGATTGTGTGGAACAAACGTTGTTTCGGCGGATATATACCATGATGGTTCTATATTGAAATGCTCTCGCCTACCACCCTGCATGATCTCGTTTACCCATCTGCTGCATGGTCTCATTCGTCCTCGCCTACCACCCGAGATGATCATGATCTCATTTACCCATCTGCTGCAGGCATTACGGGTGTTCTGGCCATACAGTATGTGGGACGTATCGATTCTGCTGGCGGCTGCTGGGGCGGTAGGCACCAGTCACGGACGATCATGGGGTCCCCGTGCCGTTCCTGGCAACGTCGTCATGGCCATGCTGTGCCTCGCCTTAATTGCAGTTGTAAAGCATATCCGCACGTTTTCAGCCAACCATCTCGTCCTGCAGCGGGAACGCAGCGTGGGTCTGTCCGTCAGCGCCTACTTCGTCGCCCGATGCCTGGCGGACCTCCCGTGGATCTCCATCGCACCCGTCTACTTCTCGTTGCCGTACTACGTTCTAACCGTCCCAAGGGCGAACTACGGCATGTACTACGCCGTCAGCGTCGGCGTTTGGTTCTGGGCCTCCGGCATGTCGTACCTGGTGACTGTCATCCCCTTCATCCCGCGCACCGCCGCGCCGACCACAGCAGTCTTCCTGACCCTCATAGCAGGTGCTCTGCTCAACGGCGTCACTGAACCCACGCTCGCATCTGCTCGCGGTAAGGCCCCGGACGTCCTGCTGTGGGGCTCCTTCAACCGTTGGGCGGTGGAGGCCTTGACCATTGCAGAGCTGGACCATTACCAGGCATCCCACGGCAACGTGATCGCAGCCATGTACCAGGACAAGGGCATCTGCAACGTCGATCAGATGAAAACACGTTCGCTCGAGGACCTGCAATCGATCAAAGGCGGAGGTGGCGATGTAAGCTGGGGAGCTATCACCGAACACTTTTTGGTCAGCAGCGGCAACCCTTTTGTGAAAGGATACTGCGACAGCGCATGGCGGGTGGCCCTCATAGTCCTTTTCTTCCTGGGACTGGGCCTGCGGGTGCTCGCTGGCATCACTCTGGCGTACGACACCAAGATTGTGTTCGTCGGGCGCAAGATCTTGTCGTGGTTGAAAAGCGCCTGGTCGCATCTGCGGACTTGTCCGTGCCAGCTTGTCTTGTACGCGTGCTCAAAGATCTGGGTCAAATATTGCGGGATGATTTTCACTGCGATTGCCCTGGCAGCCGTAGTAGTCCCGATAGCATTATCCTCCACTGGGCGAATATGAGCCATTTGGTGGCTTTTTGCGGTGGAGGCAGGAGTGGGCGGGTCAGCATGGCGCTCGCGCACGTGCCTTGCCCGGGGCGGGCCTCTGAGTGGATGGGTGCCCCAACTCACGAGGGTGTTGAAACGAGGGGCTCGCGGCTGGGACCAAGTGTATGTTCAGCCTCTGGACATATCGGGCGCGAGTGAGTGCTGGCTGGGTATGTACCTGGGTCACTGTTCGATGCGCCCACGCCCGATGCCCCGCCGCCGCGGTTCCAATGAACCTTGGCGCCACCTTCGTTGCTTATTATGTACGCTTAGGACGCCGGCGGACGGCATATGATCGCCATTTGATGATAGGCTATCTACGAGCATGTATTGGACGTGACCAAGCGACTTCAACTGTGACCGGCCTTACCCTGACCGGCAAAGGCCACTCGTCATCGACCATGCCTGCTTGGTCGACTGTGCTAAGGTGGTTGATTGCTTGGTGGTTTCTTTGATAGTGTCGGTCGTAGCTGGTTGGATGTTACTCAGCTTGGCAAGCTAGAGTCCAGGGACGCAGCTTCCAAGCTTGTGACTGCCGCACGCCTGCTTTCGCGCAATTTTCCTTGTCCCTGACCTAGGTTGGCAACGGTTGGCAACGGTTGACGCAAACGTGCACCATCACGCGTTGCTCCGGTTTTGATTACTGTTGGACCTTGTTCCTTGGAAGACACCTACCGTTCTGCGTGCGTAGATGACACGACGGGTATGATGCCCATCACTAGCTAGGGTTGCTGTATTATTGTTGATCTGGGGCAGGCTGCTTCCGCAGCGTGCTGGTTGCGTTTCGCTGCTGCAAACGCATGCATTCGGGTCCAGCGGCCTCCACGCATCAGTCGCTATTGCAAGCGCGCCAGCAAGGCGACGATGCGGTGCGTGGCATGCAGGTGCAACAGGCAGGGAGGCGGCGTTGCGGTGCATTCTGTGAAGACGATCGCATAGGACGAATGTCATCATCATCGCCGTCTGCGCGGACATGCGTGAACCACGCCCATCATGCCCATTGATTCGTCTGTCTTGGAGGCAATTAATTCATCGCCGCTGAGACACAATAATCGTCAGGCTAGTGGGGAAAAGATAGTCGCGAGGACAATCCTCTCGCATGGAGGACGGCTCCATACTGCCCTTCACGTGTCCACGCGGGATCAGCACATTGGTGTACGGTACTGTACATACACAGTACTGTACGGCGCCGGGCTGCCCCGCCTTGCACTCCGTCATGCCCGCATATCCTGTCTGTCATTGCTCCCGGCCTGGGCTTGGCATATCCGTTGACGACTGGCCTTGCTGGATCGGCGCCGCAAGGCATCGATCCTTGAGCACCTTTGCAATTTCGTTGGCGCGTAAGGAATTCCTTATCCGTGATTAGTTTTATTCTGCTTGGTTGCCGTTCATTAGGTAGGGGTCTTCTGGGGTGCTTCCCTGTCGTTCGAGGGCTGGAGAGTACGTGACGGGTTGCGGCTGAAAGGGTAAGGGACACAGGGAAGTAGGACAAAGCACAGACAGGGTGCAAGGGGCACAAGCAAGTGCCCACAAGTCGTCTCCGCCTCAGCGCAGGTGGAAAAACGTATGTGGCGCAATGGCAAGTTCGAACAGGCAGGTCGGTGGAAGGGGCATACGCGTACGTTTGGGTGGTGTTACCGATAGTGACACGTTTACCTTCATTGGCGGATGGGACCCTAGAGTATATTGTACGTTTGGAAATACTAGCTTGACGCAGTCTGCTGCTTTGGAGAGTGATACGATGTATAATTAGGTGCTGCGAGAGTGGCCTAGTTGAGATGCGAGAACTCTAATACTCATATTTTACGTGTTGCGGTGCAGAGGACGTGCGGACGTCGGTCATCGGTGACTGCCGAAGCCTCCTCGCCAGCTAACCTCGGATTGCGCACAGCGGTGCACAGCGGTGCGTGAGATGCTGAGCGCAATGACTGTTGACTGATGACTGATGATGAGCGCACCTTTCACTAGTCACTGTCCGTGATGTGGCGATTGAAGGGCCGTCCACCAGGCTAACTGTACGACTGTACGACGAAAGCAGAAGAGGGGGTTGGTTGGCGTTGTTCGTTCCGGTGTGGTGGTGCCTCTTCATGATGGGGTGCCTTCTGTGTAGGCGGCTTTTCCCGTGTTTTGCTTCGTCCGCATCCCGTGCGCCTTGGATGTGTTGCCTTAAACTTCGTCAATTTACTTCGGTAGTGGTGTCTACCTCTGGGTATTTCGCTGGCGGTTATTTCGATTTCTTCGACACGTTGTCTCGCAGCTACGCGATGCGGAGGGTGACCTGTTGCTTTATGTGTCGGCGGAACCCATACATCCTCCTACACACCGGTGACTATCCCTTGTGCGGTCCGCTGTAACAATGAAAGAAACTTTTCATTCGCGCCGTTCGCCTGTCCAAAATAAATTGTAGTGTGAAACCGGCGTGAATTAGGAATTTAACGGTACCTTCGTTGGAGCAGGTTGGAGGGCAACCCGGGGCAGCCAGCAGTGCATTGTGAGGATCCTGGACGCTTGTTGCCGGAGCCCTTCACCTTACCATTGACCCAGAGCCGACCGTGCGACAGCTGCACGCTTTGTGCCCGCGCATGAATGCGGCCGGAGTGCGTGCTTTTCGAATTACTTAAGGTTACTCACTGCCCGACGGGGCGACACCGCAGAGCTTTCCGATACGCGATGGTATTATCAAGTAGTTTAATTTGATTTCACTCCATCGATTCTGGACTTGATGTCGCATGATGCCGCTTGATGGAGGATGGAAAACGACTGGGTTGCTGCATTATGTAACGTGCCCGTAGCGTCTTTACCACGGCTTTCAGGTCAGACGCTTAAAGTTAAAAAAAATTAAGAAATATACGCACGATTCAACTGTGACAGGCGTAAGGCTTACAACAGGATTGCCGCAAGCACGGGATCACAGCATTCGATTGTGTCTAGGTCTCTACAGGGAAGGTCACCTTACCGTGCAGTCGCCATCATAGGCAGAGCTCCACGAAAACTGCTTTTACACTTAGAGATAAATTGTGCCTACTCTTCTTATGGTATTCCTAACCTCACAGAGGTGTAATGAGGAAATTCGTTGGTACAAGGCGGTTGCAGGTAACGAACGCGATTCAAATCGATATCAAGTCTGGCAACATGTGCATCTTTTCCATTTTCGTGTCTGAGCGATTTTAAATCTCTTCAGTGTCGCAATAATGACATATTTAACGGGTATACAGCAGCCTTTAAATGGGGGGTGGTTCCGTCATTAACTAGTTGAGATTTGACAAATCATTTATTTACCACACAAAAAACATACTCTTATAGGGCAAATGCATATAAGTCGTGGCAGACGGTCAGCAACGGCAAGCTGCGTCCTTATCCTTGGCCATCTCTTCCTATCCTCGGTAAGGAATGTTTCTTTGGAAAGTTGCCTTAGCATTCAAAGCTTTTGGGGAGCGGACTTCATGCAGGGCAGGCAGGTTACAAAGGTGCCGTATTACAGAAATCTCAGCGAAGCAGAAGATGGTTCTTTCATGGCTATTAGGCGCGCTCATAGGATATGTCATCAGCATGCCTGGAATCGCTTGCGATTGGACTTAAGAAAGGAACACCCGTGCTTCCGACAGTATGGGCTTTCACTTTTCCGTTCTCATCCTGTGCCTTCCTTCGCTCCATAATTAAACAGTATGGACTTCTTGATGATAATTACACTGGGCGCCCATGCGTCATGGATACGAACTGTCCAGCTGGCAAGTGAGTGAACGAGTGTGACCCGCCGGCGCGCGGGACACGCACATTGGCCCTGCGACGAGAAGACGCAGGCGACTGCTGTGGACCCACCCACCCATGAACGCCAAGTGCCATTACCTACTTCTGGCCAGCATCTGCACACTACCTGATTGCGCCGTGGGTGCGGATGCCACGACCATCTTTCACGCCCTCGGTAGATCTAGATACGGTCTAGTCACCATCTAGTCACGATCTGGTCACCATCTAGTCACGATGTCTCATGTCCCCTTCCTGCATCTCCCGACACACGCGACTACGCTTTCAGGTTCTGCGCTCGAGCCGTCTCGGGTGCGCTTTCCCTGACCAGCGCCGCCACCTGCGAGGGCTGCTGGCAGTGCTGCCTGCTGGCCGACGTGTACGTCGCAACGAATTGCTCGAGGTGGGGAGAAACCAACAACGTACTGCTGCCGTATGCGTGCTTAGGTTCACCGGACGTGTCGATTCCGTCCGTGGGAGGTGGGCAGGAACTGACGAGGCAGGGTGGCTCACACCGAGGTGCATTTGAAATCCCTTCTGCCGACGTTGACGACCTATACGCTTGTCGGCATTCGACGGACCGCGGCGGGTGGGCGGGACTCATTAATGCGTACCGACGGAGACCTGTCTGCCAGCACCAAGCCTTACTATTAGCCATAGCTACCTTTGCATCGATGCCAGTCAGGTGTCAATGCTCAGGCAGGCAGTGGCAGGCATTTTCGGCAATGATGGAATCTGCTGCTGCTTAGGACATACAGGGTATGACCACGAACCATTGTGTTTTACAAGACCTGGGTTGCAGCTATCAACGGACACTTGCCGATTGATTCACTGATTGCCTGTCTGCTGTTTATGTTACACAACGTGCACTTGCTTGGTCGCAGTCGGTGCGGCTGCGCCGCATCACAGCCCTGCTGGGGGGACACGGACTGCGGCCCCGGCGAGTTCTGCGCCGTGCTCGGCTCCCGGTCCGAGCTGCCCACCTGCCAGACCTGCGTGCGGTGCACCACCCACTCGCTCGCCTGGAGCGGCTCCTGCGCCTCCGCCTGCCCCTCGGCGGCGCTGGAGGACAACGCAGTGGCGGAGGGGGCGGCGGCGCAGTACGTCTTCGCGGCGTTCGCCATCCGGGAGCACCCAGTCGCCGCGGTGGGGATGGCGCTGTCGCCCGAGGACGGCGTCGTACGTGTCACGGAGGTACGGCATGGGTGTATGCCATGATCTCATGACTTGGCTGCGCCGTTCGCATAGTTCGCCTCCGCAGCCCATTATTATCAAGGATGTTACAGTGGAACCCGCCCGTGATGACGCAAGGGCTTGAATGACTGCGAGGAAGCCGTTGACCCGTCGGCCGTGGACTCGACCGACTGCGTTGAGATTTTACAAATATACACACACATGTCACGCACTCCTGTTCTGCCTGCCTCAATAACACACACACGCACATACATACACATACAGTCACGCATGAGGACGGCTCGTTCTTGTAACTAACCATCTCCTGAGCTCTCCTCCCGCCTGGCTGGATGGCCGTCCGGTCCGGCCTGCACATCACCACTTACCAACAGGCTGCACTCAGGTCGTGGCTCGGCGACTATCCGCCGCACGTCACAGACTCCCTGCTGGTGCTGCCATCAGCGAACTTGGCGCCCACGCGGGTCATCAACTTGCAGGTTGGCTGGTAGGCCGGTTGACCGCGCCTGTTTTAAAGATGAAATAATGAAAACCTCCAGCGGGCATCGCACCAGCTTGACGAACGCGGGTTTGTTCGTTTCAAATTATATGCCAAAGCGCGCATGATAGGTAGGCAGCAGGGTGGCAACGAAGGCCACCACGTACACACGACGATACGATGTGTGTGTATACGTATATATCGATGCGCCTGCAATCAATCGAACGCACGCATTACGCTGGCCAGCAATTTGCTTCGCTGGGCGGTGCTGTCTGCTCCATCGACGAAAGCCGTTCCAATCAAGCAGCCGTTGCAGCTACCTGAACAGCAACATGCGCACATGTACGGGCAAGCAACGGATGGATGTTTATTTGGGCCATCTGCCTGTTGTTGTGCGCCTCGCTCATGAGTGTGCATATGGTGAGCCTGCCTGGGATGGGCTCCGCTTAATAATTCTGTCACTCGGCGTATCTATTAGCGTCTTCATCCAACGCTCGCGCGCGCAGGACTTCGCGGCTCGGCTCGCCGCCATGGTAGCGCCCGGACGGGACCTGGCTTGTCCACAGCTGTCTGCGGCTTCGTCGGCTCTGGCCCCGGCCGCTCTCTCCACTGTCAGCCCCGAAGGCGCCAGCAGCATCCCCGGGTACGCCTCCAGCAACTCATCATCAGCCAGCAGCTTAGGCGCCGTGGTACCCCCGGGCTGCCCCTGCAATGCAACAGCGCTGGCGGAGGGCTTCAGGTAGGGCACCTGCTGCTGCTGCGTGGGCGCATACACCTCCGATGGACGAGGATCCGTGGAGGAGGATAGATCTGTTGGATGTATGATCGGTGAATGCATGAATGAAGCAAAGAGACGCAACCCTCAACTAACCCTCCACCGCCGCCGCCTGAGGTAAGCTTCGCCACGCAGGACTTGTCCTCTAGATCGGTGTTGCAGCACACTGGCCGCGAGGCTAGCGAGGCGAAGGTGTGCGGCTGCTGGCTGCTGTGTAGCTCGGCTGATGCTGCGTGCCCTGATACTGTCACCACGGCCACCATGGCCACCATGGTCGCCGTGCTGTTCATCCGCGTGGTAGCCCATTGCGCCCACAGATTACACAGATCCGCCCGTTCCTACATCTATCACTCTCCCGCGCTGGCTCCCCGCGATGTCTGTATGCATGCCACTCGCCCGCCCACCACCCAGGTGTCCCGCGGGTCAGCGCTGCTCACCCCGCGCCTGGCTTTCCCTGCCGGGTGATGTGGTGACTCTGGGCAGGACGGCGCTGCTCAAGGTGGGAGTGGTTGGCTAGGTTGTTGTTGTGGGCCGGCCCTCCCGCCGATGACGGACCAATTTACGTGACTGTGGCTGTGGATGGGCGGAGATTGTGATAATCGGTCTTGCCCTCTTCCCTCTCCATGCACGGTGGCGGCCACATGGGCAGCCGGGGCAACCCGTCCCTGCCCGATCTGCCACCCCCCGTAATACATGCCGTAGTATCGCTAGACCGTACCCATTTTTATATTAGTGATAATATTTTACTATCACTATGGTAATCGGTCTAACTAGCCAGTTCAACGGCCGCGTGCAGCGTCCTGCAAGCAAGAAGCGAAATGCAAGGTAAGGTGCGCATCCAAGGATTCACTGCGTGCTCCGGGGCATTATTGCGCGCTGTATATGTGTGTGTCATGATATTCTATCTGCTCCCATACATCGGCCACTCGTTGTGTATGTGGCTGTGTGTGCCCCCGCCCAGGCGCGCTGTGTGGCATGTCCGCCTGGCAGCTACTGCCCCCCCGGGACGTACGTGGAGGAGCTTGACGACACGGACTACATGGCCGTGCTGGACTGCCCGGAAGGGTACTACTGCCCGACCCCCGCTGAGCTGTACGAGTGTCCCGCCGGGTACTACTGCCCGGTTCGGTCCACTGTCAGCATCACCTGCGACTACATTGAGCTCCTCGGGGTGACGCAGCAGGTAGGTGAACATATAGGTATTGGCTCGCTGGGGCTTGCTTGATTTGCGGAGGACGGAGTGGCTGGCAGCAGGTCCCTGATGACAAAGCAAGCCATGCATCGTTCTGGCGGCCCTACCTCGCTATATTGATGCCCGCATGAACGAACGTGCAACTCTCCAAGATTGCAACCCTGCTCCGACTAGCTATCTATCGAACTCGCTACTGCGCACGTGTACATACACAGGATGCCGCATTCCTGGCGTCGAGGAGGGCGGTCACGGAGACTGCCCGGCGCCTGGTGGGCACCGGGACGCCGATGCGCGGTAACCACTGCCCGAATGGCTCGTGGATCCCCGACGGAGGTTGCCGGTAGGTGGTTGTTCGGGTTGCGCGCGACGCGGTCCGTCCACAACTTGCATGCATGACTTTAATACCAGATCAGATCACACAGGACCGGACGGACGGACGGCATGCACGAGTGCCGGTGGTTTTATACCCAGGATCACTACTGATGTAGTCATCCTGGGGTGTACAATTTGTATTATTTTGTATAAGGTGGGATGTACTATTTGTATTAAGGCACCAGCAGCAGCTCGCTTACTACTTTGTTTGGACTTTTCGGATGGGAGACCAGCAGTAGTGCCGAACGAAGCACGCCTGCTCACTAGCTATCGACAAATTGCTACTTGCTTTGGACAGCGACAGACACCAATGGTCAGCTAATTGCTGCATGCGCTGGTTTGGTTTGGTGCAAAATGGTCAGCGTGTGTGGATGCTGCATGCAGCGGTAGAAGGCCGTGGCATGTGTGCCGTGCCGTCGCTTTCCACCGGATCATGCGCCCGCCGCTGCACAATGCATACAATGCAAGCCTATACAAGATGCGCGGATCGTGCACGATTTCATCGCAGGGCCGGCTACTACTGCCCCGACCCGTCCCTGGAGCTCCTGTGCCCGCCGGGGCATTACTGCCGTGCCCAGAGCATCGCGCCTGTGGCCTGCCCGCCACTGACGCTATGTGCTGCTGGCTCCGGAGCGCCCGCCATCTGGCCCGCGGCCATCTTCACGTTCACCGGCCTGGCCCTGACAATTCTGCTTGCGGGGCTCATCACACGGGCACTGGACCGCAGCGAGAGGCAGGTGGTGCTGACCAAGGCCGAAGAGGATGAGCGATCCGCTGCCGTACGGGCCATGCGCCGTTTAGTGGGTAAGGACACACGCACACTACATGGCAACCATGCACCGGTGCACTTGTACTTGGCTGCTGTAGGGTGCGGGAAGTGCAGCCATACATGTACATATACATCGAGGCAGCATGGCGGAGTTGCTTTGCATCGCCACGGACCATCCAACGACCAGCTACATATTGCCTGCCTGTTTCCTACACCTGATGAAAAAAGCGAGATAGTGAATGTTGCTGGGCTAGTCGTGTTTTAACAGCTGGTCGGTGCCCGGCGACCCGGTGCGTGCGTGCCGACCTTTTTACGTCACGAACTAGATAGTCTATCTGTTGACCCTTCGTTACTTGCTGCCATGCATACCTCTTCCACGCACGCACCGCATGCAGATCAGTTCCACGGCAACCAGGTGACACCTGCGGCACGGAAGGTGTGGTCGATCAAACGCCGCAAGGTCGAGGTGAAGGACTTGCGCTGGTTGGGGCCAAGCAGGTCGCGGCGGGAGCACCCTGTGCTCGACTCCGTGACGGGTAAGTCATCAGCAAGGAGCGAGGAAGGTAGAAGGATGGATGGGGCCGCATCTATCTATCATGTGTCGGGTGGGTGCTGCTGCGCAAGAGGCAGTTCCACTAGCTACTCTTTCGTGCCTTACTAGTAACATTTACGGAACATGGCGAGAACTACATAATTTCCTACGTGGTTGTGCAAGAACTACAAGTCAACGGCCTGTGCAGAAGCACCATGCATCCATATCGTGCTGCAACCTTTTGCGTACAGCATGCACCAGGCTTGATTTCATTTCCCTGCTGCTGACAGTGACCATCACTGTTTTGGACGTGTGTGTGTGTGTTTGCAAGGCGTCTTTGAGAGTGGGCTGTCCGCCATCCTTGGCCCCTCCGGCTGCGGGAAATCCAGTCTACTGGCGCTGCTGGCGGGCCACGCCACCCACTGGCCATTGGACGGAGGGAAGGTGCTGGTCGACGACGTCGAAGTGAAGAACCCGCAGGACCTCAAGCGAGTCACGGGATTCGTGCCGCAGGACGATATCTTGATTGAGGACCTGACTGTGGAGTAAGTAGGGCGTACACTCTATCTTATCAGCTGTGGATAGGTGCGTGCGTGTGTAGGTCGGCGAAAACGAGTGTGGTCGCTCGCCGCTGACTGAGCAATAATTAGCAATGCATTTGGCATGGCTAGGCAGTACTACGCTAGCTCGGCCAGCCATCAGATATCTAACCTGAGCAAGTGCGGTGCCAGGTAACGAAGGGGGCTAGCGTCTTGCGGCTAGATAGTCTTATTTTTAGTATTAATATTATTATATCACTATACCTATTATCATGGTACTTCTACCTTTAATTATTTATATATTAATATATTAATATATTATTATTATTGTTATTATTATTGTTATCAGCAGCAACATAAGTAGTAGTAGATAGTAGTACTCTATTCATGACTTACATTATTATTGTTATAATTGTGTATCTAATATTTAGTGCCCAGCCGAGCTGTAACAAGGCCGCTTACATGTGTTTCATTCGTCACCTGCCTGCCAACCTGCACCCTCCTGCACGCACGCACATTGTCAGGGAGGCCCTGATGTACAGCGCTGCGCTGCGGCTACCGCGCTTGTCTAGGCAATCCAGCCGCCAACTCAGCGCCCAATCTGCAGAATCAGAACCACATGACAATCGGCAGCACCACCACTACTACCACAAACAGCACCCATCTTATTTAGTGACTGCAGCCAGCAACGCATCGGCGGCACTTTCGGGGCAATTCAGCGGCAACACCGAATATACAGCTGGTGATGACAATAACCCTCGTTCCGTGAGTCGCAACAATGGCAAGTCCGCGGAAGGTGGGGGCGCTAG
Organism: Eudorina sp. 2006-703-Eu-15; assembly: GCA_003117195.1. NCBI lineage: Eukaryota > Viridiplantae > Chlorophyta > Chlorophyceae > Chlamydomonadales > Volvocaceae > Eudorina > Eudorina sp. 2006-703-Eu-15. The sequence continues at coordinate 398,072 of BDSI01000094.1, read as the reverse complement.
CCGTGCAGCGCCGGTTGGAAAAAACCCAGCAGGTTATTACTCAGAGATTGTGGATCAGGTGAATGAAGTGTTGGGGATGCTGGACATCAAAACGATACGGAATCGGCGGATCGGCAGCGTGGCGGGCAAGAGCCTCAGCGGAGGGCAGCGCAAGGTGAGTGTGAAATTGAAAATTTGAACCCAGAATGAAACTGGGCACAGCGCATTGGTAATGTTGTTGTAATTATTATTGTAATTATTACATACAGCTGGCCATGGTTTTGTCCAGCTTGGAGGCCATGAACATGGCGTGCCAACCAGACAGCCATGCACGACCCTCAGATTTTCCCTACATACGTTGCTTGCTGCCACGCATGCACACACGCAGCGAGTCAACATCGGTTTGGAGCTGGTGGCGCAGCCGTCGGTACTGCTGCTGGACGAGCCCACCAGCGGGCTGGTGCGTGGGCAACGTGTCGCTTGGGCGGCCATCCAGCTAGATAGCGGGCCGGAATGCTGGTCATGTCCGCATGTGGTGTATCGCGCGGATACCATGCATGGCTACACGTTTTAATTGGGGTGCACATGGATGGAGTCTGTGACGTAATTCATTAGAAGGCACGGAAGGCATTCTACTATCATTCGCTGATGCATGTAAGACTATTATTGGATATGCTTGTCTTTGTGTATGGACTGTTCATCAGGGGGATGAAACATGATGGCGGGCAGAATTAGCAGCTAGCATAGCTAGCAGCAGGTATGCGTGATAGGCAGCAACACGCAAACGAACCATCACAGAAGTTCTGCCCGATGTATCACGCATGTGTTGTGTGAACCTGTGTATGTGTGCACGCACGCAGGACGCCGCATGCAGTACCGACGTCATGCAGTCACTGTCTGATGTGGCAGTGGAGGGGAACGTGAACGCCATCATGGTCATTCACCAGCCACGGAGGGCCATTTACGAGCTGCTGAGTAAGGTAAATGTATGAACAATATATGTGTGACATATCATACAACCTTGCAGAAGGAAGCAAGGCGGGCGGGTCTCACGCTGAAATTACAACACCCTTGCCCTGTGCGTCCATGTAATGTCTGACAATGAATATGAATGTATATATAATGCCCGTGTATATATATATGGTGTTTCAGTACGTATCTACACAGCCGTATATGTGTAGCTTGCGTCTCCAGCATGCTGCGCAGGCAGGCATCGATTTATCTCGTAGTCCATCAAGCGTCTGTGGCGATGTTGCTGCTGTACATATGCACAGCATGCACCGTTCCATTCAGCTGGACCAACATCAGCAGCTTTTAGAGCGATTATTGTTGCTATTATGTTACCACCAAGGTCGATACACACACAGGCGTTAAAGCGCCCGCGCTGAACATCTAACTGATGACCTATCCTGCGCGGTTCTACGCACGTGGGTGGTCTGGCGGCAGATCATGCTTCTTGACCGACGAGGGCGCTGCGTCTACCATGGGGACCCCAGGTTTGCCGTCGAGTATTTCCAGGACAAACACAAGTACAGGCTCAATCGCTTGGATGAGAGCGCCCCAGACACCCTGCTGGACATTGTCATGGGTAAGAATATCCCAGCCCGCCATTGCATCGAACTGCAGCTTGTAGCATTGTACGATTTTTCTTGTTATAGCTACCACCGTTTGCCACGCAATAATATAATACCACACCGACCACCGACGCGACCCATGGGCCATTCACACGCATGCGGGCGCGTGGCTGTGCTCGTTTGCACGTGTTCGTTCCATGCTGTGTGCGTGCAGGGAGATGTCACAGCGAGAGCGAGGAGGCGAGCGCCGACAACCTTTGGCCCATGGACGTTAGCTGGGTGCCCGCCACAAGCAGGCCTTCCACTGCGGCTGAGCAGACAGCAGCCGGGACAAGGTCATCGGCTGTGACCACCAGGTCTGCTGGTAGCGGTGACACCGGGTCTCTTGCAACGCCCCTCTCGCAAGTCAGCGTCGCTGCCACGACGACTACAGTGGCCGGTAGTGGTGGCAGGGCGGCAGAGCTCACTGAGGCGCTCGTGAAGTTCATCCGTAAAGCGTATAAAGAGCACGCCCGGAGGTCAGAAGATCAACGACTAAGACTGGATAAGAGGGGTCTCAGAAGGTTCTTCGACTCTCTTGGGCAAGACGGGGAGCGCACCGAGGCGCTCATCGAGGGGATGTTAGGGGAGGCGCATGATAAGCGGCAGCAGAAACAACAACAGCAGCAGCAGCTCCAGACGGTTGCCTCATCAGGCGAGGCCGCACTCAACCCCAGCGATGAACTGCCATCCGAGCACGCCGCCGCCACCAGCGCTCCAGAAGTGCAAATGCAGCAGATGCAAAGCCAGCCAGCAGAGACGCAGCAGAGATCCCACAGCTTCCAAGAACAACAGCAGTCCCTGTCCCCGTCACCATGCCACATCAAGCCCCCGGCCCAGCGCCCGTCCTCTTCCCCGTCCAAGCCCCCGGCCCTATCCCCGTTCCACTTCAAGCCAAGGTCGTTACCGTCCCCGTTCCAGTCTAAGCCCGGGCAAAAGTCGCTCCTGTGCCTTCCGCAGCGGAGCACAGGTTCACTGCCTCGTCGTGGGAGCCTGGAACAACAGCGGTCACACAGCGAGAGCCAGCCCGAGCAGCTACCTGCTGCCATGGGCCGGTCCTGTGCAGACCGGGTTGACACCAGGACCATCGAAAGCGAGGAAGAGCTTCTCGAGTTATTACGGATGGTGCAGGAAGGCAGACTGCACGCGTCACAGCTACCCAGGCAACAACCCAGCACCGGCTTGACATCCCAGTCCTCCGCTGCCGGCCTGACCAAGGCATTCGCTGGGGTGAGCTACCTAGTTGTTCCCTAGCGACCAGCACGTGGGGCAGGCGGGTGGTGCACACTGTTAAGTGCACGCGCGGTAGGCATTCGAATGTACGTACGGAGTGACATGTACATGTACATGTGTGTATGGCAAGTGTGTTCAAGTGGGACGCGCATCAGGAGAAGAACAGAAGACAAAAGCAGGCGTACATACATCTGCTGGCTGAGCGGGGGAACAATCAGCCACGCAGCATCACCAAAGCACACACACTACGGTCGCCAAGTGGGGCCTGTATATATGCCAACTGCTATATTTATATATTCCAACTGCTGCTGCCTGCGAATACCCCAAATGCCCGGCTTTGTTTGGCGCGTTACAGCGGCACCTACGTAATAAGCTACGGTAAGCTCGACTTGCCGTACCGGTCCTGCCCATCCTAGGTCATTCCAAGGAAGTTAACTGAAAACGTTGTATGCATGTGTTGCTTTGGTGCAGGGGCTGCAGGTGGTGCGAGAACGTGCCGCCAGCCTCCGTGTAACGCTGTCATCATGGTTTCATCATCAGGGCAAGCACGGGCATGCGCTTGACGGGCCTCCCCTCGGCTCTCCGCGGGGAGCGGCGGCTACACCCCTCCACAACGAGCTGTCTGAGCAGCCCTCGGTAGGTGGAGTCGGCTGGCAGCAACCCTTTGCTGCTGCAGAGAGCGGTGCGGGCGTGGATATACACCTTGGGATATCTGGATGGCTGGTGCGACTTGGTGTGACGTTCGTTTTCTTCAGCATGATACTATCTACATAAGGAACAAACTTAGAGGAAGTATATACACTTGCTTGTCCGCGGCTGCATGTATGTGCCGGCAAGCAAGGCGCGCCGTGTCTTATCACATTTCGTGACTATTCATCGATTACCATAGTGTACGGACAGCGCGCGTATATGGGTGCGACAAGGAAGTCGTCTCACGGTGATCTATCTATCGTGTGCGCCAGAGGGGGCGCAGTAATTGTCCGTTAGGTGGGCCTTCGTCGCGTGTGCAACGTATACGTACCTAGCTAGCCCCCATCGTCATCACAGTACGTAGATGCACGGGCGCTGCTGCTACTGCTGCAGGCTGGAACGGGCAGACGCACGCCGATGTCGTCACTGCTCCAATCTATGATGATGCACGAGGCCGCCAGAGGAAGCAGCGCGCCGCCTCGGCTTCCGTCAGCCGCCGCAGCGCCGCCGCGTCCGCCCATCTCGTTGAGTGGTCCATCCACCGAGGACACGCCCCGCGATGCTCCACCCACCAGCAAGGTGCGCCACGGCGGCGCCGATGCTGCCGCGGCAGCGACCTTGGAGGGCGATGCGTCGGCGAAACAGGTAGGCAGCGAGTAGCGGTAAGGAAGACGCTTGCTCGCTCGTTCTTTATTCGTTGCTGCTGTGACGGGGCAGCGGTGAGGTTGCTTGGGGGCAATATGTGGTGACGAGGCCGGCGGATGCTAATGACGCATGGGCAGCTATCTACACGACGCATTTGTTGAAAGTTTTCTCGTCATTCACGCCCTCCGCCCTGAAATGGCGTATACAAACTTGCTTGGAGGCCAGGTCCAATCAATCGAGGTCCTGCACATGCATGCATGGCGCGTGGCCGTCCTCGCAATAATAATTTACAGACACGACACATGCACGGCGGGATCACGGACATGCTTCGCATGCGAGATCAGGCACATATAATATAAACGGGCAGTCTGCTGTCTGCTGGCCGGCTTGGCGGTGCAGGTGGCGGCACCATCAGCCGCCGGTTCGCCCGCAGCCTCGGGCGCCGCTTTACTGCTGCCATCACCAAGCGGTGCCTCCCTCGAGCACCACCCCGCCGCCGCAATGGTCGACCGCGTTGTGCCGTCGGTGTCGGCCCTCAACCACTTCGGTAATAATCCGCTGTTCGATCGCCCCCCTGCTGGAGCCGACGACGTCCCCGGCGGAAGCAGTCATCACACTCCCGTAGGCAACCCCATTGACTTCGCGCCAGCGCAAACACCTGCTGCTGGTGCTAACCCTAGGCCGGCCCCGACTAATAAGGTGGAAGAGATATCAGCCAGCAGCCCCGAACCTCAACCATCTGCTGGTGTTGTCAGGCAAGAGCCGCTGCAGCAGCTCTCACCGGTCGAGGGCGTGGCAGCCAACCAGCAACATGGCTGGCAAGCGCATCGACGAGAGTTCCGCACCCCCTTCGCTAACCTTGGGTTAGGGACCATACCCAGCGATGACGGCGTGCCCAGCCAGGGCAGCGTAGACAATAGCCTCGGACCCATCGCGGCGATCCGCAATGAATCGAATGTGACCGGCGCGCCAAATGCCGGGGCTGCGCCGGGCGAGCAGCTTGGTAGCCGTCTGGGAGATACCGGCACCCCAGAAGTTGGGGAGCACCCTGAATGGCCGTCACAGGCGTGGACGTTCTTCAAGAGGTCTATGCTGCAGGTGCGGTGGGTGTAATAAACCAATAGTGAATCGGTTCGGGAAGTACATGCATTGCTTAATTTCGGCACTTCCATTGACCAACATTGCAGGCCTGATCTTGCTTTGGATGCTGAAGGCTGTCATAGGAGACTGTTTATGAAATGCAAAGTGCCGCAACACTGCTGGAATGCGAACCGTGCACGCGTGCATTAGTGCGGGTTCTCGCTCGCTGGCCTTCCTTACTTCAGTTTTCATCTCCTTCATGTCGTTAGCCGTGGCTATGTGCAAGTACTTATCGATATGCTCACGCATGACTATTTTTATGCTCACACACACCTAATGCCCTCGCCTTCCACCCTGCACGGTCTCATTCGCCCATGTGCCGCAGGCATCCCGGGTGTTCTGGCCATCCAGCATGTGGGACGTGTCGCTCCTGTTGGCAGCTGCCGGTGCGGTCGGCGCCAATCACGGACGAGCATGGGGCCCCCTCGCCGTTCCCGGCAATGTCGTCATGGCCATGCTGTGCCTCGCCGTACTGGCAGTTGTCAAGCATCTCCGCACGTTCGGGGCCAACCATCTCGTCCTGCAGCGGGAACGCAGCGTGGGACTGTCTGTCGGCGCCTACTTCGTCGCCCGATGCCTGGCGGACCTCCCGTGGATCTCCATCGCGCCCGTCTACTTCTCGCTGCCGTACTATGTTCTAACCGTCCCAAGGGCGAACTACGGCATGTACTACGCCGTCAGCGTCGGCGTTTGGTTCTGGGCCTCCGGCTTGTCGTACCTGGTGACTGTCATCCCCTTCATCCCGCGCACCGCCGCGCCGACCGCCGCAGTCCTCCTGACCCTCATAGCAGGTGCTCTGCTCAACGGCGTCACTGAACCCACGCTCGCGTCTGCTCGTGGTAAGGCCCCGGACGTCCTGCTGTGGGGCTCCTTCAACCGCTGGGCGGTGGAGGCTTTGACCATTGCAGAGCTGGACCACTACCAGGCATCCCACGGCAACGTGATCGCCGCCATGTACTACGACAAGGGCATCTGCGGCGGAGACCGCATCCTGTCAGACACCTTGGAGTCCGGACCGTCGAATGGTCGCGGAGTTGCCGATGTCCCATGGGACGCCCTGACGCTCTTCCTGAACGGCAGCGACGGCCCCGTTGCGCGCGGCTACTGTGACAGCGCCTGGCGTGATGCCCTCATCGTGCTCTTCTGCTTGGGCCTGGGCTTTCGGGTCCTTGCGTGTTTCACCCTGGCGTACGACAACAAGATACTGTACGGCATGCAGACCGCCTGGGCTTGGGTCTCCGGCATTTACATGAAGGTATGGGGCATGATGACGACCCCCTGCGCCAAGTGCTGCTGCGGAGGATGCTGCGGGCGGGCTGGAAAGTGTGCGCTATGCAGCGGTCCACAAAATGAGGGCAGCAGCGACCATAACCGCATAAGCAGCGATGAGAATGAGCGACTCGCCGCGGCGGCGGGGAGGCGTGACATGGTGAATCTACAGCTATGCGGCAGCGGGGACATCCTGCAGACGATGGGGACAGGCAGTGGTGACGGTGCAGCTGGTCTGTCAGCACCAGCGACACCTACGGGCATCAGTCCGAGGCGAAGGCTGGCAAGGAACGGCGCCGCCGGCAATACCACGACTCCCTTCGAGACAATCGATGAGGAGGGCGGCGTGAGCGGCGCTGCTACGGTGGCGATTGCTGCAGTGAGCGGCGGCGGGGGTGATGTCGCGTGAAGAATAGTCTGTCGGCAGAAATGTCGGCTGTTGGCAGCGGACCTAGGTAGATAGATCGGTTCTGAGGAGTAGATAGATCGGTTCTGAAGAGTAGTCAGCTAGATCGATTCTAAGGAGCAGATAGCTAGATTGGTTCTAAGGAGCCGATAGATCGGTTCTTGGGAGCGGGCACAAAGCGTTAACGGACCCGTTTGTTCGGAGCATTTATTGCAACTCCTTGCTTGGACAGTCACCTGAACATTTGATGGTAACCGACCAGTGAAATTCTGGGGCGTCAAATCTCGCTCGATGGTAATAAGCTGGTTGTGCCTGCTGTAGCCGGAGTGGCGTGCGTATGCGCCTGTGGTTGGCTGCAACTAGTCGTGGTGTGGGGATTCTTCGTTCAAGGGTGGGATCCTTGTGGAGACGGGGTTCTTGAAAACCTATCGATTGGTCACCAATCATGGGGCATGGAACGAAACGTTGCGATGGCACCTACCTGGCATGTACTAATAAAAAGCTTTGTGACTCGGCAGAATGAGGATACGTTGGACTGAGGCAAGATCTACCTACGCATGTGAATGATTTCGTCCGCACTCCTCTCCATACGATGTGTGGCGCATCGTCCGGCATATTCCATCCTACGGCTGCGTGTACCTACCGTGCGTGCATAGGACGGACGTACAGATGGCAGAAGGAAGCACACTGCGCTCTGCAGAATTTGCATGTATCCGCAACTGGAGCACAAGGAGCGCATGGCTTTGTGCGTGTCCAGCTTTGTGCCTGTCCAGCCTGCAACGGCGCGGACAGCGGGGCAGGTATCGCGCGGCGGTTATATATTACATCAGACTGAATGCAGGGGTGCTTGGTTGGGGTAGCAGGGGCCGTGGCAGCTACGGTATGCTAACTGACTAGCTGCCAATCGGGCCTTATCATTGGGTACTACTGATGGCATGCACTAATTGTGCACATAAGTGCACACGTTATTGCGAGTCGTCAACATTCCTACGCACCGGGTGCACCTTGTTCACGAAAACCTGTATGTGGGATGGCGGCACAGGGCGGCACCCGCGTGTTATCGGCAGATGCGACTGAAGGATTTGCTGGTGATGATGTCGCGCTGGTGCGTGCTCGACTGTGGCGTATTCGTCCTGGGTTGCTTCGGCATGCATTGACGCCCGGTGGAGCGATCGATTGGTGTGGCCCGGTAGGACCGTACGGCCAGGCTCCTAATGGCACTCCGGACAGGCGCAAGTTCGTTCAGGCAGTGTATGGTGAGGAAGCCTTGGCTGTCGCCGTTGGCTGTCACCGATGACCCACGGGGTCCGCTGTAACATCCTTAATAATGCATTTACCATATGCGGCTTGTTGAGGTGTTGACCCCACTGCCCTCTGTTACTAGTTGCGTGGCGTGTTAGGCATGCAACCGCGGTTAGCGGTCGGCAAACCTACGTCAGGCGCCCCGGAATAAGTAATGACGTTACAGTGACAACCGTTGCCTCCAAATATACCACACATTGGGCAGATAGCCACCCTGAGACGAAACCGCGCCACCCTATCAACCGCGCCACCCAAGATATCCACCCTGAGACGAAACCGCGCCACCTTGCCGCATCAGATGTGGACCTACTGTCAGGAGACCCCCTTTCCACGAGCGAACAAATGTCGGTAACCGCCATGGTGGTGTTTTGTATGTCGCTGCTGCCTGCTGGCTGGCCGTGCCAAACTGCTGGCCCCTGGCCGTGCCAAACAATCTATCGCTGCTGGTCCACCCAACACCGACCCGTACCGTATATGAATGAATGAACGTTACAGCTGCTGATGTGTCAGCTATCGGCATGCTGCTGGCCACCATGGTTAACGGGCGACACCGTGCAAGTTAACACACGTAAAAAGGTTTCTTGGAAACCGCTCCGCTAACCGTGGTCCCCATGGTTTTCGTGCGACAGACCTCCCTTGCGGGTCGTTTGATATGACTGATATCCCGATGACCCCTCCGTCCGACCCCAATGCAGTGCAGCGGCTTGTTGGGGCCGTGTCAACAACAGTTGCCGCCTTGGTGGGGCCTGCCGCTGTAACGTTCATTCATTCAACACTTGGAACACCCGGTCGGGAGTCGGGTCCACCTTGTACGGTTGCTAACATGCATGCCCCGAGGCACATGCTGGTTGTCAAGAGCGCTAGAGTGGATGCGTACCTTCAGAGACACTCAAGAGGCGCGCAGGAGGTGGCAGGATTTGCGCGTCTCCCCTCGAGTTGCGGCCCTCTTCCAACCAACAGCGACGGAAATGGAATCGCAGTCAAACAACAGACAGGAAAACATCCAGTATGTACGATACGGTACTCGCGTGCGTGCGTCGTACAGCATATAAGACCCCTCTTCCCTGTCAGACTCCATCCGCCAAGGTGCCCCAAGACGACTACGCGGCTGCCCACCCCAACCAGTCACGCGCACACGCCATTCGAGCCCACGCCAAGGCGCTTGACGTGGCGGGCCTGGTGCCGTTCAATAGGTGGAGTACACCGTCCGCACACTCATGGCCATCGGCCGAAGCAGCCCTGAGCAAGCCGACTAGCGGGTCCCGAAATCCATCCCTGCCGGTCCCGGCAAGTCGACACCTGGCAGGGGGGGATGGTACGGCAGGTGGTAAGGCTACCAACCTTGCAACGCCGAGGCCCCATAGGTTACTCGTTACTCGTTACATAACACGGAAGTCAAGGCGCCGTCCCCGTTGCGCCCACTCCAAGGCAACCCAGCCAGTCCACAGCGGCTCCACGCGCAACATGCGGCGTCGCCCTCGCGAGGCGATTCGGACGTGACTGCTGCAACGGTACGCCAGACGCGATCAATCACCGGGGGGGCCTCTGGATGGGTTTCTCATTAATCACCAGGACAAGCATCCCCGCGTGGGGCCCGGCGGCGGGCGCAGAAGGCGATTGTATAGAGCTCGATTTGAGCATCACAAACTCACGAGGGCCGGAATCAGCTGCGAACTGCGTTGGGTTCCCGTACTTGCCGCTACTGCCAGGGCCGCGGGCATTGCGCCACATTGGGCGCGCCCTCGCAGATGGCGCCGCCAGGGATGCCGTACTTCATAAACGGCCTCCAGATGCAGTACGGCGTGGGTGCGTAGTTCTCAAGCCCCGGGTCCAGTCCATATGTGCAGAGGTGGAACTTCTGCGGTGGGTCATCATCTGCGGCGCGCAGGCGGCGTGTTCGGGACCAAATGGATTGGCCGAAAACAGGCAGATGATGGCTGTTGGTGGGCGGCAAAGAAAGAGTGCTCCACCGATTGGGCGCGACACTGAGCGGCACGCCAGTCACCATCTCATGATGCGGGTTCGTCTTTCCAGCCCACCGTAACATCATCAACCAATAACCATCATTGCATTCACGGTGTCGTTCATCGCCTAGGGATTTCGAGGCAGTGGCGTGAGTCTTGTTGGAGGTCACGGCATTAGCGCATTACCCACCTCGGTCGCAGTTGGCGAAGCGGCGGAAGCGTTCATCAAGGGACCGGTACTCCTCGGGCCGGGCGTTGGGGTACAGCGCCTTCACGCGGAGGATCTGGGGACGCAGCGTAGCCCACAGCAGGCGGCAATCGGGGCGGATCGGCGCCGAGGAGCCTTTGTAACCTCATCTCATCAACTCCGAGGAGCCGTCACTCAGCCGCGCGATCGCATGCGCCAAGGGGGGCCTCAGGCGCATCCGTGCAGCCCAGATGGCCCAGTCGGGGCCATTGCTTGGACCATCTGCCAGCTGAAGCCCAGATGACCCCATTCCGGACCGTAGCTCGAAGGTACAGCCGCTATCGGAGCTCTTCAGCTTCGCTTCCGACAGGCCGAAACGGACCGTACCCGTGATCCCATTCCCAGGGGCACGTCCTGCCCCTTCTGCCAAGTTTAACCATTGCTGCGGGTTCTTGTAATCTGCCAATACAACACGACACAACACAGAACAGAACGGAACAGAACACACAACAGAACACGACAGAACACAACACATCACAACACACATCCGCTCAGTTACAGCCAGCGCCAACTCTCTCACACACCTCCATGAGTGTCGCGAAGGCGTCGTAGCGGCCGTCCTCCCCCATGATGCCGCCCCACATGGTGCTGTACCAGAGGTGCTTGGCCGCACACGCCAACGCCTTCTGCGCTCGGTGCCCCGCACGTCGGTGAGCGCGTCCCCGTTGGAGTTCCCCGGTGTGCAGCAGGCGCACGGGGAACGGGAATGGTTGTGAGGCGAGGATGGAAACGGGAATGGGAATGATCAAGGAAATGGGGATGAGCATGGACATGGAAATGAGCAAGGAAATGGGAGTGCCTGATCAGAGTTTGCGCGTTGCGGTCATGCACGCGTGACAAAAAAGAACGATCCTCGAGCAGCGGAACCGCGGGCACGCCTCGCCCGGAACGCAACGACCGCTGTTGTTTCACGTCGATGGGTTTGGAACGCCGGCTCCTGGGGCGCCGGCGGCGGCAGAGCGGATCCAGCTGGCGGCTCAGCGGCGGCGAGGGTGAGATGTGCCCCCTAGGCGCCTTGCGCTGCCGGCTCCGGCGGCTTGCACCAGGGTGCCGGCAGGGCTTGGTGACCCGACCCGACCGTGCCTACAGGCGCCTCCAGGGACCGCGCGTCCGGCGGGCGAGATGTTTTCCCCCTTGGCCCTGCCGCAAACGCCTCCCGGCCGTCGCGCCGCGGGAAGGTGTCCGGATTCGCCTATCCACACAGCCTTGTCCCAGGGTCCCACCGGCCTGTGCGAGCGCGCCTGCTCCGCGTGCGCGAGCGTAACCGCCCGCGACAGCCGGGCCGCATGCTAGGCAAAACCTGGAACACGGGGTCGCCCCGACAGCCGCGCCATCCGCTAAACACGCACCCCGCAACGCCACACGTCGTGGGGTCCGACCCACCTGCATCTCCGCCAGCTTGGCGTCATCGATGGCTGCGAGGATGTTGTGCAGGTTGGGGACATCCTCCTCCTGTATGCGGTTGTTTGGGTCAAGGTCAAGATGCGTCTCGTCAAAGCCACGATCATCAAGCGCTGCGATGACGTCCCGGGCCAGCAGCCTCCCTCCCTCCCTCCAAACCCGTGTGCAGCTGTGCGCTGTGCTTGCTGGCATGCAGTGACACTGTTACAGCCATACATGCCCGCCCGCCGCCCCTTGCCGCCGGCATGCCCGCCGGGCCGCACCTTGACGGTGACGCTGAACGACGGCCAGTCCAGCTCCGGCTCGAAGGGCTGCAGCACGTAGTCCGTGATGGGGACCGGGATGCACCCGTAGCGACCCACCAGCACCTGCGCACAGAGAGACGGTGAAAAGTGCGCAGGCGGGCGTGCAGGTGGCTCAAAACGGAGCGAACAAAAGGCGGGTGGGTCATAACGGAGGGAAGCGGCGGACCGCTCAGTCACGTGTGCCGCCCACCTGCCGCTTGCCGTGCCCTCCTCCCGTGGGCGCCAAGCAGAACTTGGCGGATGACATGTCCGCGACGTACGACGAGCTGCGCGGCTTCACCACGAAGCCGTCCCGCTTGGAGTGGTGGAAGTACACCAGCTGCCGTACACCTGCAGGGCAGGGCAAGATGCAGGCCCGCATTTCCGAGGCAACTGGATGGGCGGTGGGCGAGTTCCAAGAAGAATACGGATCCCATATCTCGGGTCACGGAATGGTTGGAAACACCGTCGTTCGTGGGCCGGGGCGGCGTGGAACCCACTTCGTGAGGAGCGACTGAATGACTGAGGGCGCGGTTGTTTCCGGCCCGACGTTGCTCATGCTTGTGCTTGTGGTGTGTCACCGCCGACCGTGTCACACGGGTCCGTTTCTGCGACACGACGTCAGTTGGAAACACATGAATGACCCCTGCGCGTACCAGCCTGTACCCTGTGGGCGGCGCCGCGTCCGCAAGTGATCGCTGTCTGGACCGGTTGGTGCGGCGGCGCACACAGCACAGCACAGCACAGCACACGCGCACAGTTGAGCTACTGCCCAACCGCTTGGTTTGCGGCCTTGAGCGACGAAAAGCCGGTGTGAAACGTGGCACCAGGCAACCGGTGGTGGGCCTTGCCCATCCGACATCGACCTCTCCGCTTCCCTATCCCGCCATCTGTCGCCGCCTGCCGCCTTCCGGCGCCCTGCAAATCGGTGGGCCCAGCCCGTACCGCACCCAAGCACGTGCAGGGCGCCTTCCCCTCCTCGGCGCACCTGCGCTGTAGAGCGGGTTGGTGGGTGTCTGGCAGATGGGCCAGGTGGAGGTGTCCTCCTTGGGATCCTTGTTGTCGCCGCAGATCTTGCCTGGGCGCAGGCGGGCGGGCAAGCGGTCAGGCAGGCAGGCAGGCAGGCAGGCAGGCTGGCTGGCCGATGGTTGGGCGGACAAGAAGGCCGCGCTGTGGTGGGCCATGGTGATTGCACCAGGGTTCATGGGCTCAGGGTGAAGTGCGTGACGGACAGGGAAGCAGTGGCTGCGGCAGGTGAGGATGAAGGAGCCCGCCAAGCGTCAAATCGTGTGCAATCAACTCCCTGTTGGCGGATTGTACGGAAGAGGCGCCGTGCGGGGCGCTGCTCAGCGGCCCTTGTGCCCTAGGTACCGAGGCCCCAGCCAATCTCAGGCAAGGCAGCGGCCTCGCTGCCCGGACGATGCAAGCACAGGGCCAAGTACATGGCCACGACTGCGGCGCAGGCGCTGCGACCATCGATCCCGCGATGGGCCAAGTTCCTCCAGGGGTGAGGAACCCGAAGATCCCTTAGGACCGCCAAGATCCGCAAAGCCCTCCTCGGACATGTGAACGAGCCCGGCGGTTTCAACTGCGTGGCCATGATGAGCTACCGCGTCATCGACCTGCCTTTCTTGCCGCCACACAAACAGAGAAGCAACCGCCGTTGGGTGGGTCTACCTGCTCTGAAAACAGGCGCCGGCAGCCCAAGCTCACGCCGCGACCCGCGAGGCGGCGGCTACGTCACCGACTCACCCGCGAAGTAGAAGGTGGTGTTCCTCGGCAAAGGCTTCACCTGCGGCCCCGGTTTCATGCGATGTGGTTTCAAAGGAAAGGCGCAAGACGGAGCGGCGCAGAGAAAAGAGGCTGGGGACGAAAGCGTGAGGGGCGTTGTGGGAAAAGCCCCGCGCTTTCCTTCGGCAATTCACCAACGCCAGTTTGCGCGAGTTGCCTGCTGCCATGGACGCGCACACGCACGCTTCCATCCACCCTGCGGAGTACCAGCCAGAAGCCCACCTTCAGCCGCTGGGACTTCCCCAGAATGGCTTAGCCGACGCTAACCGCTGCCTGCGCACGCGCTGGTGCCGCTGCCGCCGCGCTGCTTTCCAGGTGCCCACCTTCCTGCCACCCCCGCGTGCTGCTGCCCCTCCACCCACTTCCTCGCGCAACCTCTCTCCCCATCCGCCTATCGACACGCCCTCCCTACCCCTTTGCTGCCTCTTCCCCCATTGCCCGATCTGCAAATGCCGAGGTCGAGGGCCCTCGGCTTTTTGTTCTGGCCGCGCTGTGCACCCTGTGTGGAGGTCACCTCGAGGCTGAGCCCGACCCGCTCACCCTGGGATTGAGCGGCGTCATGATCATGTTGTTGGCCTGCGCCAGCACGGGGATGATGATGTCGTGCCCTGGCCGGTGGCAGCCCGGCCACCAGACGCGAGGGTGCTTGCGCGTCAGCCCCCAGGGCGTCAACCAGGTGGCGTTGGCGGTCAGGTTACGGAGGAGCATCAGCTGCTTGCCCTCGCAGCCGCCCAGGTCGCCTGACGGCAGGAGGAGGGCAGGGCAAGCGGCAGGATGGCAATTCGCGCTCCCCCCAAAACTCCTACGCAGCCCTGCCCATGCCCATGCCTATGCCCATGCCCGTGGCCGCACCCGAGCTATAGCCCCGCCACTCGCGCGTCCGGTTTGTGTGTGGGTCGCGTTTCACTCCCAGTTGAACACCCGCCCGATCCGCATCACATCCCAATGCGCAGCACATCCCAATCCGCAGCACATCCCATTTTCAGGGCATCCCGATCCCTGGCATACCCAGACGCACTCGTGCTCAGCAACAGGTGCTTAGCCCCGCCGGTCTGGTTCCAGAAGGGCCACGTCTGCTGCACGTACTCCACCACCTTCAACGCCTCAGAGAACATGTGTCTGCGGGGCAAGCAAGGGACCCCATCCGGGACCCATGCCGCGGGGGGAGGGGGGCCGCGCTGCTCTCTCATGGGGCCGAAGCCGTGACGAGGTGGTGGAGCGGTGCTGGGGCTGTCTGGCGGGGTCAGGAGGGGCATGCTAAGGCACGCGTTGTTCTGAAGGACCTGGGCGTGCGCGATGGGGCGCACCCGCATCACCACAAGTGTCGCGCATGCCGTCCAGAGGTGCAGTGCGTCAAAGGAGGCGGGGTGCATCGCGTGGTAGTGGTGGTGGTGGGGGTTTGATGTGGGCACGCAAAGGCAAGGAAGGGGCCGCGCAAACGCGGCCAAAGAGGCGCTCTAGGTGCGCCGCACGACTCGAGGAGCGTCCATGTTTGATCCCAAGCCGAGAAAGGCCTAATGTCGGTCATGCGGCCCGCGCACACGGCGTGGCACACGGATAGCAGCATAGTTGTGCGAGGGCAGGCGCCGTTTCCGGTCAGCTGACATGCAGGGTCAGTGCGCGCGCCCAGTGACCGCGGGGCGTCCTCCGTGGCATCACCTGCGGGGAACTGGGCGGCCACCGGTGCCCGTCTCACACGGCCCCAGCTCCCCGCAGGTGATGCCGCGAACGGCGCAGGACGGTAACCGGCGGCCGCGCTGCCAGCATCGCCGCGCGCAGCGAGGGTGCGTTACAATGGCGCAGTCGTACAATGACGCCGTACTACGCCGCACCTGAAGTCCACGGGGATGTAAAAGTAGTCGGCCTCACTGGCGTCCAGCGTCCTGTGGCCCGAACTGACGATTCGCTTCCAGATGTGCGCGTACAGGGGCCGGTCAAACTTCTCCAGGTTCTTGCTGCGTTCGGAAGGACCCGTCAGTCGCCACGGGTGGCGGGAGGGCGGCAAGAGCGGCACAAGCGACAATGTGGGTCGCTCGGGATCAGGTCACCGCGAGGCCAGGGAATGAGGTCGGGGCTCAGGAAGTTGGCACATGTCAGGAGAACCAGTCACCCGCACCGCCCTCCCTGTTCCGCAAGCTGGCCCTGCAAAGCCCCGACGGCCAAGAGCCCTGCGTTCCCGTCCCATCCACTCCTGGGGCCCGATGACCCTTTCAAACGGTGACGTCCCGGCCCGGTACACGTCGATTCCTCGTGTGCTGTTTCGGGTGAAGGGGCCCCAACAGCAAGCGTACAATAGCAGTGATGGGCCATCGCATGATCGGCACGAAATCTCTCTGCACGGCTACCCAGCAAAAGGTGCACGGCACTCACTGCGTGGTGAACTTGGGGGGCAGCTCATAGATGTAGATCTTCGGGGGCCCAGGCGCCGGGACGTAGCCCATTCCCGCGAACTGCTCAGGCCTGCGCACCGCGGACCCAAACACCAGACAATCACGCGCATGGAATCAGTCAGGGCTAAAATCACCATCAACCCCAAACGGCCATAACTGGTCTGATGGCCAAGCGCTCCTCGCGGCTGTTAGTCCCTGCCTCCCATGGTGTTACTGCTCTTTCGTACAAGTAGTACGATTGCCCCGTACTGGCCCCGACTGTGAGCTGCCCCGCTGGCACAACGAGGTCACCGCTTCTCAGCCCGACCACCGCCCTACCGTCCGTTAGCATCCAATGACAAAGAGCAGTCCGCGCCAAAGTAACCTGGGCAGAAAGCGCAACGGTCGTGGAGGTGGGCAGAAGAAAGCTTAGGCTGCCCAGAGGTTGCCGTTGGCAGAGCGAACAGACAGGGATTCGCGCTCGGCGGGAGGCAACAGAGTGAAGTGGGAGGGCATGTCGCTGGCCTGCCAAGGACCAGTCGCCAATCTGCGCCATCTCTCCTTCACGCTTCTCACCAATCCCATTATCCATGATCCAACTATATGTGCATTTGGTATGAGAGCGCTTGGCCTGCTTGGCACGCACATCGTACGTCCCCCGCCGACCGGATGAGAAGGGGCCTTGCTGTGAAGGTATCCAGGCTCACGGGAAAATCCACAATGCACACACGTTCCCAACGCACACCGAACGGCGCACCTTCGTTGCAATGGCACCATCCATTGATGCATCTGCCCCGGTAGTTGCACGCGTTCATGCAACGCAGCTGGCTCTCCATCAGGCAGTCGTCCACAGTGAAAAATCCCAAGTACGAACATTTCCGCGCGATGTTTCTGACGGGGTTCTCGCAGATCGGGCCCGTAAGGTTGCGTGGGCAGTCACACCTGCCAACAGCGCGGCGTGGTCAAAACGTTGCCACGCAACGTACACGCGCACACACGCACTCGTGCCCGCGGGTCGTTGCAGAATCCACACCTTCCAAGCTCCAAATTGCATGTACCAAACGTTGTACATCCGTTCATGCATGGCACCGAGAGCCCCGGTCTAGGCGCAAGTAAGGCGATGGCTATGACAGCGACCAGCCTAACTTTCCGAGTTGCTTCGGCAATAAGTTGTCTCATATTGCTACATGTTATAACAAGCTCACAGCATGACACGTCGCTGGCATCCTCCTTGTTTGGGCAAAGACATGATTTTGAAGTTATTTGCTTGCAGGAATGGTATCTGTGATCACAACCAATCACGACTCTGAAGAAGTGAAGTTTGTTCAATATTTTATTGTTCAATTGATTTTCATGTGCTCCGATGGTAAAACTGGCATGACAAAAGCTGCGTCGCGAGTGGGTCACCAATTCGTGTTATGATTGCATAACTAGACGACAAGGATTACGGCATGCTAACACATAGGTTCCTTGTGTCAGAAGAAAATGCCACTCGGGTTTCAGAATGGCTGCTGCGCGTGCTGTCGTTCGTCCATGCACTTGGACTCGTTCGTTCCTGTGCGTTGGATGTATTTAGCTGGCTCCTTGGTGAGTAATGCTTTGGCGTATGTCTTGGAGACGCTACCAGCAGCAAGCTTTGCAGTGGACAACGTACCAAAACGTCTGGCATCTGAGAGAAGGTGCCGTAGAGTGTACTGTGTACGGTCGTGTCGAACCTTGGGTCGCGCCATGCGCTCGCCATGCCTCGCCGTGTCGCCAGGCACTTGTATCTTGTCCGTTTCCTCAATCCACATAGCACGTAGATGTCATTCACGTGATGGGCTTTTGATAGGATATAACTCCGTGTGAAGGAATGCACAGGTTGAGTGTATGACTGTTCGGAACTGATGCCGATTGATCCGTGCCTTCAAGGAGAGACCCACCGGGGCCCACCGACATTGTAACGAAGCACCCACACACGATGCACGTGATGATTGCCTGGTGATGAGGGGTTGGGTGGTGCGGTTGTGGTGCTGGTCCGGTGTGGCTTTGGGGCGTGATTTCCATTCATGGTTTGCGGTAAGGATGCGTCGGCTGTCACTGATGACCCGAGGGCCCCACCGTAAAAAGATTCTTCGTCACCACTGAAAAGCCACAAGGGCCGAATAGCCAAGAGGAGTGGATCATCGCCAGCACCGCGCCAGCGCCACCCACGCGTGCTGAGGCACCCAACGGACAGTTTGCCCACGCGCCAAGGATAATGCAGGCATGTAGCACGGGGCAGTTTAGGGAACGCTGACAGGTTGAGTAACCTGCAACGCCCGGTGGGCCGAGTGCTTCGCTCAGTGAGGAGCGGCGCAGTATGGATGTACGGTACTGTACGCTAGTAGTGCCGAACACTGTTAAGGAATACCGGCGGCATTGAAAGGGGCATCGAAAACTGTAACGAATGCCTTCCTGTAGCCGCCGTCTACAATTACCGTTGCCGTTACAGTTACAGTGTGTGTAGGGTCGGGGGAGCCCCTCCGGGCATCACCAGCCGGACCAAGCGATGTCTAGGCAAGCCGAAGGCCCATAAGCCCATAGACCGCCGATCCGCCGTCTGCTCTCCTCATCTTACCACGTCCGGCGAGTTCCATCGTGCGCGATGCTGTGTCAGGAGCTCCTCCTTGACGACAGCGTAATGAACGCGTCGGCGCAGCCGCCGTCGTGCTGCCAGGCGCTGCAACTCTTTCACGGTGGCAACATACCCGCTGGCGCACACATCACGATTACATGCCTCAAAAGCACAAAGGTTTACGTGGTATTGTTATTGTTGTTAATGATGGTGCAGTGGACCTCGCGGGTACAGGCGTCTATGCATCTTTGGTTCATTCACACGGTACGATTCTGACGGATTCCGGTGGCGAGCTGAGGAGGTCAAGCCATACGTCAGGAACGTGCCAGAGCTCCAGACGCGAGCGGCCCAACCCATTTCTCAGTCCAAGTTGGCCCTGTCTTGACCTCTGTCCCGGCACTCGGAATCGCCTCTACACCTGTTCCGGCGGTGCTGCGTGCAGCATGCCCAGCAGCACGGACCAGGAACAAACGTAGGAAGGGGCCACCAATGTCTCCAGACCCTTCTCACTTGCCTACCTCCTGCACGGCAGTCAGCGACGGTCACGAGTTGTCCTGCCGTGCTGTTGAACAACACTTTCACAGGCACCATATTTTGCATTATTTAAATTTTGTGGCCATTGACTCTGACCACTGCTGAGTCGCTGCAGTCTCTGCCGTGTGCTGCTGGGCATGCTGCGCGCAGCAGCGCCGGAACATGCGTATAGACTGCAGGGACTCAACAGTTAAAGTTATATGAGGTCAAGGGACACAAAACTAAAAAAATGGCGCATGTTGCAAGCACGCTGTGCCGGCTAGAGTGTTGCTTAACAGCACGGCACTCAGTTTGCCGAGCAGAATTGGCCTGAAACAATAACATTTGCAAAGGTATCTAATATTGAGGACTGTTTGGCAGAAGGATGGCCTTGGTTCTTTCATTGGAGCAACCGTACAATTTCGAAATGGTCGGAATGGAACCACCTTCGCCATCCGAGGGAGCTGCTGTCGCTCCTGCGTCAAACGAAACTGCTTGCTGTATGTCCTAGCATTTCATTATGCTCACATGATATACCAAATGTTTGCTGCGTCTGTGGCAGCGGAACTCCCCCAGTGACGTCTGTCGCGTCTCGGATAAGGCCGCGTTTGGCAATGATGGACCTATCAATTGCCATAGCTGAAAGCACGTCTCCACAACATCATGGGGGAAGCCCGCGGATGGGCTCCGTCTGGAGCCGGGTGCGATGATGTTGCCCTCTGACAGAGTCTAGAGCATCAGTTGACTCCCATGCTACTACCAATACCGCAGGATGGACAGCGCAAATCTCCTGATGCTTCCTCGGTGCAGCGAAAATCGCTTAGCAGCGGCGCCCCGACTCCGAATTCGGAGGTCAACAAACGCAGAGCAGCAGCAGACTTCATCAAACAGTGCACCGGAATGGACGTCCCATACAGCAATGATCTTAATTTCCGGCAGGCGCTGAGGGACGGCGCTGTGCTGTGTGAAGTGCTCAACAAGGTTCGGCCGAACGCCGTCCAGGTAAAGGGCAGTTGCACTGACTTCGCTGTTAATAAAAAAAGAGGTCTGCGCGTCTACGCTGCGTCCATGCTCGTTCTCACGCTCGTGCCCATACTGCTACATGCAGGTTGAAGACGGGGACGGGTCCGGGCTGCAGAATGTACAGGCCTTCCTGTCCTTCATCAGCGATAACATGAAATGCCCCAGCGAGGTGAAGTTCTCGGTGCAGGACTTGCTTAGCGAGGACTATGACGACCGGACGCGCATCGTGGACTGCGTGCTGTGGCTACGGAAGGTGCACAGTGGGGCCGAACCCAGTCAGGCCCCGCTCGCATTCTTGCTCCGGGAAACCAGCGATATCCGTGCCATGCGCGACAGCCCGCGCAAGGGGCAGGCGTCCATGGACTTCATAACAGCACTCTCACAGCAGCACCAGAAGCACCAGCAGGCGGCAATGGGGCTAGTTATGCCCTCGGGAACCCGCACGCTAGCGTCAACGCAGGCGAGCGCCAGCCTCTCGGCGTTGTATCACGATATGTCTGAGAGCCTCATATCACGCATGACGCTGGGGACGCAGCCTTCGCATGCCGCCAAGCCCCCTTCGTACGATGTGATCCTGACGACCGTCATGGACCAGGTAGGGGGCGATCATCTTGGGGCAGTCAACTAAGGTTTCCATCCTTACGACTTTCAGAGTCGACGACTATGCCCGTGAGCAACGTGCTGCACAATTTGGTTCGCCAGCACTGCCCATTGCTTAAGAAACAGGAAAAACATGCCTCATGGCATTGCATCGGGCAGTTGGTTAGTGGCAGTGCTTTGTGGTCGGCCTGAACTGCATGCCCTTCAAGCCTCACAAACCATGTGTACTGACATAGTTCGCGATGCCCAACTTTCACCATCGTACTTGCCGTCCACAGTTCCTCAATGGGCTCAGTGTCGAGTACGAACGCCGGCTGTTGGCCAAAGACCAGGAGCTACACGCAAGCAAGGAGTCCTTTCGGCTATTACAGAATGAGATTGAGTTGCTGCGGTCGCAGCTGAACACGATTGCGGGTCAGGTGGGCGAAGAGAAACGAAAGGAAATGGAGCTCCTAGCGCAGGAAGCACAGCAGCGCGCGCGGCAGCTCGAAGACGAGTTGGCCGAGGCGCGGCTGCTAATCTCGCAGCACGCGGCGGACCTGGCAACGACGCGGGCCGCACTGGGCACCAAGGACGGTGAGCGCAGCGAGCGGGAGACTGCATTGCTGGCGCAGCTGGAGGCCGCGCGGCTCAAAGCGCAGGACGCTGAGTTGGTGCAGCAGCGCTTCAACGAGATCCGCGAGGAGAACAAGAAATTGTACAACATGATCCAGGTGCGCATTCTGCTGAAATCGAGGTAACCGGCAATTGAAGTGTTGGGGTGATCAAGCCAGGTCGTCTCCGGAAACCGAGCCTAGCGCCTGTTCGTGTGCGGATTGCAGGATCTGAAAGGCAGTATCCGCGTCTTCTGCCGCGTTCGCCCTTTGGGGACCACTGGCGATTCGGCGGCCAGCTGCATCAGCCTGGGGACTGACGGCGAATTAGCGGTGTACGATAAGGCTGGCGAGCGGAAGGTCTACAGGTGATTTTATCTTGACGTGGCTGAGCACAGCTTACAGCGGGGGGACATGAAATGCGCTGACTTCGATTTACATGTATTCGGTTGGGAAGCTCGATGCAGACCAATTCATGATGGGAACCAAAGCAACTTCGGCGTGCTCGGTTCACCGATAGCTGCTTACACGTCCCATTGCACGGAACGAACGGAACATGGTGCACGTGACGGTCGCTCGCAGGTTTGACCGCGTCTTCGGCGGCGAGAGCAGGCAGGAGGACGTGTACGAGGATGTCCAAACGCTTATCCGCAGTGTCATGGACGGTACGTTTCTGCACAGTCACGCGTCGCTAGTATGGCCTAGTCACGCAAATGAGGCAAGTCCCAGTGGTCCTTGCGCTTGCGTCCGTCTCTCTGCGTAGTCATGGCTTTTGGGTGACGTTATGCGCGTTAGAGGTTATAACTTATTCTCCCACGTACATACGGCTCAACCCCCTCCCGTTTCACAGGGTACAACGTGTGCATCTTCGCCTACGGTCAGACCGGCAGTGGGAAAACGCACACCATGACGGGGAGCCAAAACGACGATGTGGCGAGCCGCGGTATCAATTACCGCGCCCTGGACGATCTGTTCTCGCTGCAATGCCAGCGGGAGGGGGAGGCAAGTTGGGATGCTCCGGAAACCCCACGGCCAGACTCTCTCATGCTCGTATGAGCCTGGGTGCGTGATGTGGCGTCATTTAGGTTGCTTGAACCTTCAGGGATAACGCAGCCACAGAAAGAGTACGGAAGCATTAACTTCCAGAATTCACTAAATGAATGACTGTTGGACTATCCCCCACTTGTTTGTGACGATTTTGGCACACGTCTCGCCCTGAATGTGTGCGCAGATGTCGTACAGCATCACGGCGCAGATGCTCGAAATCTACAACGAGAGCATCCGGGACTTGCTGACGGAGGATCCGGGCGGCAGCGGCAAACTGGACATCCTCTCCACGCAGCCCAGCGGGCTCAACGTGCCCGGCGCCACCCAGATCGAGGTGGCCAACACAGCGGACGTGGTCGCGATGATGCAAGTGGGCGCTCGGAACCGCCACAGCGCAGAGACGAAAATGAACGAGCGCAGCAGCCGCAGCCATCAGGTGCTGACCATCATCGTGGACGGCACCAACGTGTCCACGGGGGCACGCACGCACGCGTGCTTGCACCTGGTGGACCTTGCCGGGAGCGAGCGCACCGACAAGTCGGGTGTGGAAGGTGAGCGCGCCGAAAAGTCGGGTGTGGACGGCGCCCTTGACGGGGACTAAGGCGCAGCGGGAGACTGAGCGCACGTCAGGCGCTGGGGTAGGCTGAGCGCTCGGTCCCTGATGGCCGCTCTCAATCCTAATGAACGTATGGGGGCATCACCGGCTCGAAAGGCTTGCCAGCTGATTTGAAGCATTACTTCCTTTGGCAACAGGTGAACGGATGCGCGAAGCAAACTCCATCAACACGAGCCTGTCAGCTTTGGGCAGCGTAATGCATGCGCTGGCGTCGAAATCGAAGCACGTTCCGTACCGAAACAGCAAGCTCACGGAGCTGCTGGCGGACAGCCTGTCGGGGCACGCAAAGGTGTGCATGCTCATGCACGTGGCGCCCGAGAACTCGAGCTGCGGCGAGACCATCTCCACCCTGAACTTTGGAAACCGGGTGGCGTCCGTGACGCTAGGGCAGGTGCGTTGGAACCGGCAGGACTCAATCATAGAAGGATTGAAACTCGCAGGACTCGACTATGGAAGGGCTTCCTGGTCATTCCGCTTGGGAACAAGTTATCCGCACGTTATCTCAGCCGGTGTTGTCAATAGTTTATCACATGTGGTATCCGGCAGCTCTGTGGTCTTCCAGGGTACGATGTGCACCTGATGGGTTGCGGTACGTCAGGGGACCGTAGCCATCGTTGGGGTACGCCCAACAGGGGCCGCCTTGCTCCCCTTCCGAATGCAGGCCAAGTGCAACGTGGAGAGCGGCAAGGTCTTTGAGGCGCAGGAGGCGCTCTCGAAGCGGGAGCGGACGATTGCCGAGCTCCGAGAGCAGCTGCAGGCCGCCCGTGAGCGAGAGCTGATGCTCCAGCGGCAGGTGCAGGAGGAGGCGGCAGCGGCGCAGAGCTTCCGGGTGCGCGGGTGCTCGTCGGTTGGTGCGTCGATCCCGTCCGATGGGTTGAATACCAGTTGCTCAAGGCGTGCTCGACGTGCAGCAGCGACGTTCATCAGCACGTTTGTAAACCTGAAATCCTGCGTTGCCAGTTGTCATACTAAGGGTAGTTTCTGCTTATCTTGCGCCACATGAACAGGCGCGGCTCGCGATGTTGGGGGTGGAGGCAACAGCACCGCTGACCTCGCGTACCGAGGCATGCCGCTTGTCCAACCAGCAACCGCTGGACTCGGCCGCGTCAACTCCAGTCAACCCCAACAGACCTTCTAACAGGCCAGCCTCCATGCCGCGCCTAAGTCAAGGCGGTCCCGCGCAGGTGTGTCGTGTCGCAGGGGCGGGAGGGAAGGGTGCATGTGAATAGTTCGGGAGCACCTTGTAAGCACAACTCAACGGAACACCGCAACGCCATTCACAGCCAGCCACACGGTTTGATCAGGCATAAATTGCAGTTGCTCAGCGAGATATGCAATGTTTTTTGTTTATCGGTGCCATGCAATCCCTTTCCCGTCGCCCGCAGTTGTCGGAGCTTTTACCATCATCTTCACAAACCCCACGCTCTCAGCCGGCACGGTCGCCAGCTCCACAGGCCCTCGTGGGCGTGCAGCGGCCTGCCGCCAGCGGGACACCTCGCAGCAGCGCGCAGTACGCTGCGTCCACGCACCCAGCGGAGCCGCAGCCAGGGCAGATGTGCGCCGCGGCTCGTTCTACGGATCTCGACAAGGTGGGGCCGCTGAATTCCGCGCGTGGCAACCGTGGGCAGCAGCAGCTGGGGGCATCGGCTTCAGCAGCGCAGCCCAGCGTGAAAGCTGGGATGGCGTCGGCGCGTTTGTTACCGCCAGCGATTCCAAGGTGAGAAGGATTCCGCCGTGCTCAGGATTCGCATCTTGACCTGTCGTTGCGGTATCTGCGGCTGCTGTATCTGGGCCCCTGTCCTTGTGACCTGCCGATGAGGTCCCTTGTCTGGGAGCAAGGACTAGCCGTTTCCAACCGGTTACGCATTCCCAGAAGTGGGCAATTTCATTCACGTCCCTGCAGCTGAATCCGCTGCGAAGATCCTGCACTCCGCAGCTTCCAGTGTCACAGGCTTGATCACCTACGCTCGCAGCAATCGCAGTCAAATGCAATGTTGCGCTGCGTTTACAGTTCTCGCTCCTGTTCCCTCGACTGCCATCATTATGCAACAGGCTCGACACTTTGGCCACAAAACCAACTCCACCCGCCACATCCGGCAGCCTGTCGGCTCGCCTCAGCAACCGACACAGTATAAACGGAGCCACCACCAACGCCGGAGTTGCGCCCCCGGCCGCGACGGCTCGTAGAAATACGGCGCCGTCAGCAAAGACAACCCGACCGGCCACCAGCCGCGCGGGCAGCGTGTACGGTAGCGCCAACAGCCTGTCAGGCTTGTCGTTCTCATCATCGGTCATGCTTGTGGATTCGTCGCCCGGGAGCCGCACCGCCAGGCCGCCGTTGTCTAGCCGCCCTGGAAGCGGCTGGAAGTGATCTTG
The DNA here is from genome assembly GCA_003117195.1 of Eudorina sp. 2006-703-Eu-15. Taxonomy (NCBI): domain Eukaryota; kingdom Viridiplantae; phylum Chlorophyta; class Chlorophyceae; order Chlamydomonadales; family Volvocaceae; genus Eudorina; species Eudorina sp. 2006-703-Eu-15. Next base: position 372,375 of record BDSI01000094.1, on the reverse strand, counting down.
GACATTGCCCTGTTGATCATGGCTTGGAGCTTACCCTGTCAGTCGCCTTCACGTAACCTGCGCGTGTGCGCATCACCTCAGTGTGTCGCCATATACCACATGCACATGCTGACACCGTTGCATGTGCGACCCTACGGTATGGCGAAGTGGATTTCTGAGGTGGTGGTGATCAGCCCTGACTCAAGCCCCGCTCAAAGGGCGAACGGGCGAGTTTTGGCACTTTGTGCGCGTCAAGCGGGCATGCTTGCTTGAGGCGGAGCACTGCGGTGCAGAGACTGGGGTGATCCTGGGGTAATTCGTGTGATATGCCGCGTGTGATACAGCGCGGATTCGTGATTCGAGGGCTGCCGCGAATTCTTTCAACCTTGCGTTTACATGTGGCGGCAAAATGCATACGTGTGGCTTCGCCCAGATATATCGTTTTGCGCGTAGGCGTAGGAGAAGGCGCTGATGGGTGGCAAGGCAAGTTGCACCCGTACGGGTTAGACAGGTCATGTACGACTGCATGAACGCATAAGCTTACATCAGAGGGAAACGGCCATCGTCGTAGCGTTCCGTCGATTGTGCTCGGTATGAAGCAGGGTACGACGGGGAAATGTTAAGGCACAAACCAGTGCAGATGCGACTCTGTGATGTACATCCAAGAGCCGGGTTTGGCTATCTGCAAGGGCACCGTCACCTAGTCTGAATGAGGGCATTGTATCAATGCAGGCGGAGGCGCGCCGCCAGGCTAGCGCTCTGCAGGGTCACGTCCTTGAAGCCCGCAGGTCGGCCGTCAGGGGCCGGAACAGCAGGTCCTGGACCGACGCTCCCTCGGGCGGGCCAGATGTAGTACGCCTGCGTTCGAACGAGGCAGAAGGCCGGCTCCATTGGTTTCGACAGCAGCCCAGACGGGAGGTGCCCGCTTCAGTTTGTAGGTCTTGGTGCCCTGCTGGCGGAAGCACAACACGGGCCCCGCCAGCGAGGGATCCCGCTGCCAAGGCGGCGGCAAGGGAAACTGGGCAGCTCAGGCTGGACGGCATCCACAAAATCGCCCAGGCCCAGCTTGCCCACGTCATTGCCCCACACAGCGGTCTGCCAGAGTAGCAGCACGCACAGCAGGTCCCGCAGCAGCATCAACCGCTCCAGGGGTGCAATGGCAGGCCCAAAGATGTACTGCACCAGCCCCCGATACTTCGCAGGCATTATGGGAATGGCGGATACTTCGGCGTATCAGGCCGCCATCCGAGAGCGCTGGTAAGCGACACGGACGTCCTCCACCCACAATTTGACTTTAGATTGACCCGGCATCGATATATATTTCCGAGTCGGGGGTCCGCCAGCCGGCTCCGAGACCAATCCATTCATACGGTGAGGAAGCCTCGGCTGTCGCCGTTGGCTGTCACCGATGACCCGCGGGGTCCGCTCGCTGTAACATCCTTCGTACTAACAATACGGTATTGCAGCCGGGCCAACCGTTAGGTCACCTGCCGTACACCCAGCAGTACGATATAAATGACAGAAATGCTCCGTGACCACAGCTGGCCAAGCAATCCACCAATGGTGCCTAACACTTCACCCAATGGCTACATGTGCGCCAAAAAGTACACCGTTGCCAGCACCGAGCCAAGCAAGCGTCCTGCCATTCAATACTACAAGAGTTGGGCCCAGACGCTCCAAACAACCATCCGGCCTTACAAATGTTCATCCCAGCCCGCACCCAAGGCCCGTCTGTGCCATGCAGCGGCAACTCCAGCACGTGTTTGCCGTGGGCGCTAGGCTTTCACGCTTAGGCGGGCATTTGGAGAGGGGTGGGCTCAAGGCGCCGACGTCACGTGCTGCAAAGTCCGATGCATCCAGCAATGTGCTGGACAGGCGAGAGGGGCCCCCCTAAGACTACGGTGCTTTGCTCTGTCAGCAGCGCAGCTTCAATATGTCCACGCATGCCCTGCACCCCCCCCCCCCACACACACCTCTCACACATTCTCCAGAACCACCCGGGTTACTCTGTCTTTACCACCGCCCCTCCAGCCCCTTGGCCCGGCCACCAGCAACCCAGCACCCGTCTATGGCAGCCACGGCATTGGCCCGCCGCAACTCGTGGGCCAGGTCCCACAGCGGCTGCGGCGGGGCCTGGAGCCGCGGTCGGGTTCCAGGGCCCGCCGCTGCCAACAAGCTGCCGCGTAACGGTTGCCGCAGCGGGATGACCCGGCTTGACGATACACCACGGCCGTGGGGGAGCGCAGTGCCGGTGCCCTGACCCTAATAGGGCCGGAATCTTGAAAAATACTCCTCCTTGGTAGGGATTCGGAAGGAGGTGGGCGGCTCCTTGAGCCCATACGACTTGTACACCTCGGGCTGCTTCAGAATCGACATGATGGCCTGCGCGAACTCGTTCTCCTGTGCCGCCTCCAGCAGCCCCTCGACCCCGTCAAAGCTCCCTCCGTCGTCCTCAGCCCTGTCCGAAACACTGCTACAAGACAACTGTCCGCGGTCGCTGCCAGCCCCCGCACCGCTGCCGTCCTTAATGCCGCCGCAGGGTCCCTCGTCTCCGCTGCCGCTGGCCTGCTCGTCTCCGCTGCCGCCGGCCTGCTCGTCTCCGCTGCCGCCGGCCTGCTCGTCTCCGCTGCCGCTGGCCTGCTCGTCTCCGCTGTCGCTGGCCTGCTCGTCTCCGCTGCCGCCGGCCTGCTCGTCTCCGCTGCCGCCGGCCTGCTCGTCTCCGCTGTCGCTGGCCTGCTCGTCTCCGCTGCCACTGGCCTGCTCGTCTCCGCTGTCGCTGGCCTGCTCGTCTCCGCTGTCGCTGGCCTGCTCGTCTCCGCTGCCGCCGGCCTGCTCGTCTCCGCTGCCGCTGGCCTGCTCGTCTCCGCTGCCGCTGGCCTGCTCGTCTCCGCTGTCGCTGGCCTGCTCGTCTCCGCTGCCGCCGGCCTGCTCGTCTCCGCTGCCGCTGGCCTGCTCGTCTCCGCTGCCGCTGGCCTGCTCGTCTCCGCTGTCGCTGGCCTGCTCGTCTCCGCTGTCGCTGGCCTGCTCGTCTCCGCCGCGCCTGCTCGTCTCCGCTGCCGCTGGCCTGCTCGTCTCCGCTGCCGCCGGCCTGCTCGTCTCCGCTGTCGCTGGCCTGCTCGTCTCCGCTGCCGCTGGCCTGCTCGTCTCCGCTGTCGCTGGCCTGCTCGTCTCCGCTGCCGCCGGCCTGCTCGTCTCCGCTGCCGCCGGCCTGCTCGTCTCCGCTGCCGCTGGCCTGCTCGTCTCCGCTGTCGCTGGCCTGCTCGTCTCCGCTGTCGCTGGCCTGCTCGTCTCCGCTGCCGCTGGCCTGCTCGTCTCCGCTGCCGCCGCCTGCTCTCCGCTGCGCCCTGCTCGTCTCCGCTGCCGCTGGCCTGCTCGTCTCCGCTGTCGCTGGCCTGCTCGTCTCCGCTGTCGCTGGCCTGCTCGTCTCCGCTGTCGCTGGCCTGCTCGTCTCCGCTGCCGCCGGCCTGCTCGTCTCCGCTGTCGCTGGCCTGCCTCGTTCTCCGCTCGCCGCCGCCCTGCTCGTCTCCGCTGCCCCGCCTGCCTCCGCTCCGCTCCGCTGCTCGCTGGCCCTGCTCGTCTCCGCTGTCGCTGGCCTGCTCGTCTCCGCTGTCGCTGGCCTGCTCGTCTCCGCTGCCGCCGGCCTGCTCGTCTCCGCTGCCGCCGGCCTGCTCGTCTCCGCTGCCGCCGCCCCCCCGCTGCCCTCGCTCGTCTCCGCTGCCGCTGGCCTGCTCGTCTCCGCTGTCGCTGGCCTGCTCGTCTCCGCTGTCGCTGGCCTGCTCGTCTCCGCTGTCGCCGGCCTGCTCGTCTCCGCTGCCGCCGGCCTGCTCGTCTCCGCTGCCGCTGGCCTGCTCGTCTCCGCTGCGCCGGCCCTGCTCGTCTCCGCTGCCGCTGGCCCTGCTCGTCTCCGCTGTCCGCTGGCCTGCTCGTCCTCCGCTGCTCGCTGGCCTGCTCGTCTCCGCTGCCGCCGGCCTGCTCGTCTCCGCTGCCGCCGGCCTGCTCGTCTCCGCTGCCGCTGGCCTGCTCGTCTCCGCTGGTCCGCCTGGCCTGCTCGTCCTCCGCTGCCGCTGGCCTGCTCGTCTCCGCTGTCGCTGGCCTGCTCGTCTCCGCTGTCGCTCGGCCTGCTCGTCTCCGCTGCGCGGCCGGTCCTGCGCTGGCGTCGTCTCCGCTGCCGCCGCCTGCTCGTCTCGCTGTCGCTGCCTGCTCGCGCTGTCGCTGGCCTGCTCGTCTCCGCTGTCGCTGGCCTGCTCGTCTCTCGCTCTGCTCGTCTCCGCTGCCGCTGGCCTGCTCGTCTCCGCTGTCGCTGGCCTGCTCGTCTCCGCTGCTGGCTGCTGCGCTGCCGCCGCCTGCTCGTCTCGCTGCGCCGGCCTGCTCGCGCTCCTGCTCGTCCGCTGTCGCTGCCTGATCGTCTCCGCTGCCACCTGCTCGTCTCCGCTGCGCCTGGCCTGATCGTCTGCTGCCCTGGCCTGCTCGTCTCCGCTGTCGCTGGGCCTGCTGTCTCCGCTGCCGCCGGCCTGCTCGTCTCCGCTGCGCTGCCTGCTCGTCTCCGCTGCCGCTGGCCTGCATCGTCTCCGCTGCCACTGCCTGCTCGTCTCGCTGCGCCCGCTCGTCTCCGCTGGCCTGCTCGTCTCCGCTGTCGCTGGCTGCTCGTCTCCGCTGCCGCCTGCGTCTCCGCTGTCGCTGGCCTGCTCGTCTCTCGCTGGCCTGCTCGCTCTCCGCGCGTGCCGCTGGCCTGCTCCTCCGCTGCACTGGCCTGCTCGTCTCCGCTGTCGCTGGCCTGCTCTCTCCGCTGGCCTGCT